>JAMPIV010007294.1:0-77290 GCA_024509875.1 Oreohelix idahoensis | reverse complement strand
ACAGAAAATCGACAGCCGCATTGGACAAAGCTGCAGCTACCTTTGCCGCCTCACAGCGCCGTGTTTGGGGAAACTCTAAACTCACTATGTAGACCAAAGATGCGTGTATATAATGCATGCGTAAACTGCACACTCCTACATATGGTCAGCGAGGGACCTGGACGACCTAGGCTAAGCAAGAATGAAGGCTCACGACCTTCCTTTTGCCGGTGTATACGCCGCCTCCTCGCATTCCTCGTGAAAGAAGTAAAAGTGGACAAATGTCGAGGGTGTTGTCACGAGCTGGCCTTAAAAGTATGTATACCGATTATTAGACAGCGCAGACTTCGCTCGGCTTGGCCATGGTCCGCCGCACCCTATGACCTGTATCGGTCGCATCCCCAAAAGATATCTTCTACGGACAATTAGCAGATCGGCAAGGAACAGTTGGTCGACCACAGCTGAGGTTCTAAAGATGTGTGCATGAGAGATATCGGGGCATACTCGGACAATGGATCCAAGCATATTGGGAGGATGTAGCTGCCGTGTCGCAACTAAGTGGCGGTTGATATTTACGGCGCAACATCATGATTGCGGCGATGAGAGGCGCTCAACTATGAAGCAGACATGGTGTGGAGGGAAAAAACGGAGAATGGTGAAAAAGTTTTTTAGCTGATGTGGGATGTCTCCTCAGGTGCGCATGTACTTTGCGCAACGGTAGGTGGTTGAGGCACGTGGTGCGTTGAGGCTGGTTGATGTGTTGTCGTGTTTGTTGAGTGTGTAAGTGGTGTTTCAGTGTTTTGTGGTTTGTGTGGGTTTGGGGTGTATCCGTCTTGGGTGCTGTGATCATTGTCCCCCGAGAGATATGTTGGATGAGGGAGGGGGACAGTTGTGTAGGCACCGTGTAAATTTTCATTAAGTTACAGTGTCTGTTTTGAAATTTCATCCTATTATAATAAATATTACCCTTACGACAAAAATTGAGTCATATTAAAAACACACACTAACAATTAAATTTTATTCTTTGGTGCGGATTAAGAGAGTGGTTAGCGGATAGGGACCATAGAGAAATTCCATTCATCATCATCCTTCCGTACTCTGGGAACTTACATAGCTGGACCCTCACTTGATTGTCAGGGGGTATACAATCCCTTGCTCATTTTTCAGAGAGTCAGGTATATTACATTTAAGACCGGAAATCTATCTCACCTGGCACTATCCCCTGATATCCTCTGATAGTGATACACCTATTTGTCCAGGTTAGGGCCTTTTCTTAAAAACCCCAGCTCATCAAAAACCTCTTGTGACACCAGCTATGCCAACGGTTGCCGAGCTAATATTGTAACGGGTGAGTTTATCATTTTTTTAAATATTGTTAGTATGCACTTGAAATAATTAGAGAAGGACTGAATGGTGGTATGACAAAGTCACAAATGTGGTAACCGTTGATGGACAAGAACCAGGTCCAAGTGCCAGTAGGAACAAGAGTTGAGAAGAAGTGCCGATGGATTGGACTCACCCACATGAGGTGTTTAAATGTTCTGTTGGGTTCGTTAGCATTACAAGGCAGTCCTTGTTCTTTTTTATCCACAGGGAAAGGAGGCAGGAGATAGACCAAAAAAACAAATGGAGAAGACGAAAATGGGAAACTAGAGGTGAAAATGATGAGGGAAACACGGAAAGAAATAGATGAAGAGTGATGGTCACAGGACGAGGAAGACTTTGCGCATGGTGTTTCGTTGATGGCCTATGCTCCTTCGGGAGATAAAGGGGTATTTGATTGAACTATGCGTTGAATAGTTCTGTCCATGCGTGTATAATTTTTTGTCTAGGAGGGGTATTTGTGCCTCAAAGATGATTTTATTATGGTTCTCATAACTTTAGGTGGCCGGGATACTTTATGTAATCAGGGTTGTGTATACTAGACATGAATGGGCGGGATGGTTCTCATGATCTGGTTAAGATCTATTTTTATCGTAAATAGAATGCTCGATAAGCTATTAAAATCTCAACCTGATGGGTCAATAACCTAAACCTAGGATTCATTGCAATGTGGCATGTCCCTTTTGATTGGATTATGTCCTCTTGCGATTGAATTCATGTCCCCTACGATGAGTCATTTCCCTTACTTGAGGTTTTAACCAGCGTGCTGTTGGCTGGCACCGATTATATATAGGTTTTAAATTTTACTCTTTTCAGTGTTGGTACATTGGTCGTCGCCAGCTTTACCAACTGTGACATTTTGGGTCGTTGGTCGGTAAAATTGTTGAGATCCACTGCAAGTGTATAACTCTAATGTGTGTTTGCTTTCTCTGATACTCTGGTAACCAATCATACAGTCATCAAGAGGTCCGCTAGCATTTTTTTTTTTTTCTTCAATGAAATTTGAAATAGCCTCTGAAAACTTAACAGTCATTGTGACAGTATACACTTTTATACCACTACACAGCAGTTGAAAATGTCAGTGTTCATATTTTTAAATCGTTATTTCTTCACGCCCAACCTGGAAGGATAATTTTTATGAAAAGCAAAGTACATCAGATAACATGCTTGTGTATTACTCATAAAATGTCTTATGCAATATTAACACTAACAACTCAACATGAAGTTCCAGTCAGTTCAACAAAATGAATTCTTATAGGTCATCACGATGTTTTGCTGAACCCATAGTGTAACATATTCAAGGATTTTTGCTGTCCTTGTAACAATCAAGTAATTGTTGCTGCTACCTTGTAACCATCAATGTTTGCTGTCTCTTGTAACCGGGCAATTGTTTTGGTCATTTATTGATTGTGTTGGGTTTGGATTGTAAGAGGACTATCTGTCATTGCACACGGGACAAGCTCATACATGTTGTCTGTTCTCTCCATAGATCACACATGGACCCGGATCTGAGCACAGTGCACGAACTCCATATCACCGACGCTGATTGCTAACAAAAGTGTATGTATACAGGAATCAGACATTCTATAAATATGTCAATTCGACTGGTGGGTAGGTTTCTTACTACATTTTTAAATTTTTGAGTCCATGGCTGTCGGCAGTTCAGCAGATTGGCTCCTACTCTTGTACGTTATTCCTAAGGATGCTGTGGGAATTATTTTAAAGCTGCCCAACTTTGCACACACGTGGAACTCACTATTTTCTCGCCCTTATCCAAGAACGGCTCAGGTATTTTCCGATCTCACTACACCAAGAAGACCAGGGGGGACGTATGGGCAATCATTAGGTCTTCCACTGGCCCGTTGACGGTCGAGAAAAAAATTTCCCTTATATGATATTTCCCTCAACGTGGAATTGAACTCCGGAAACCTCTATAAATTCCAAGGGCTGACGCCATAACCTCTTAGCAATTCCGATCCCTCGAACTGAACTGAATGATCAGATAACTGTTATTTTGACACGACCTGGACAGTTTAGAAAGCATTGTATTGGTGTGTGTGTGATCCCATAGATTAACATGTGAGGTAAGAAGATCACAGACAAGGATTTAACGAAATAGAAATTTATCCTATCCAGGTCACACATGCAGAATTGGGAGAGACATCCTGTAAATACAATAAGTTTTGAAATGTCCCAGAAACGAACAATGTAAAATAATCCCTGCTGACATTAGACATATACCAGATCACAAAGTTCTTTTATATTCATACATGTGGCGTCCCATAATATAATTATCCGACAAAACCCGTTTCTGAAGTGTTTCGAACAGACCATGCATCGCCACTGTGAGGTTACTAATAGTTATTTAAGCAAGCAAAAAAAAATCCGAGACAGCTTTTCTGGAAGAAATTGGACATGGTAACACCCATTAAAAGAGCATGCAGGCATTGCAATCTTTTCATGGTTGGCTACTTTCTTTGTTTTTTTTTTGTTAATCGTAAGATCGAGATGGTACCTTTTTTCAGTTTTTTTGTTTTTCAATTCCCATCCAATTCTTTTCCATAGTGCATTGACCAAAAAGTCAACAGGTGACGCTGCAGTAATGAATACAATATTAATTATATCCCTGCTATGTTTTTGGTGGAATAAATTGTTTGAATTTTTGTTTACTCAATGAACTTGTTAGTTTTTAATGTGAAAAACTAAATGTTATTGTAATGAAGTAATGCAGTTAGTATGATTTATTACTGATTTTATTCATTCTAAATTATGTGTTCTGTAGAGAACAAGCAAATAATAAACTATTTTGTCCTGCAAATAGTTGTGTGCTATATGTTACTAATTCGTTGCATTGTATTCAATGCAATAAGATACTCTGACTGATGCAAGTTAAAAATTGTAATTATTACGTAAATTAATCTCGAATTTTCACATTTTATTTCGGAGAACATGAGAGGAGAGAAGTGAGAGTGAATGAGGAAGAGGTAAAACCAAAGAAAAGAATCTGGAGATAAGAATCATGACAAAAAATGGTGGAAACCATGGATAGACCTTAGATCTGCTTGATAGCTCCATCTTGGGTCAGGAAGAAGTTATTGGTGATCAGTTGGGAGCTGAAGGATGATTGAATGAATGACAGTGGTGTGAGGCTGATATCGATGTCATTGGGGAGATATCTAGGAGACTGATAGGCAATGTCAGAGGGGGAGATGACCCTGAGGCCGGTTCAGCTGTTGTCTTGGGGAGAATATCCTAGAGGTTGACAGCATCTGTCAGTGGGGAGGTATATCTAGAAGGCTGATAGCAATGGTCAGTGGGGAGACATGAATACTTGAGGCAGTAGCGATATATGTCAGTGGGGCGCTATCTAGAGGGTTGATACAATGTCAGTGGGTGAATAATCTACGAGGCTCTGATAGCAATGTCAGTGGGGTAGATGTTGTGGCCGAATTAAATTTGTCCCCATTTTCATCCTGTAGGTGTTTGCACTACCGCCTCAGGCGATCTTTGTCCTCTCAAGGCTGTGCGTGGTCCCGGTTGCCGGGTCCTCCCAGCATAGTGGAGACAGCGTAGGGTGCTGTGCCTGTACCAGATTGCTCTTTTTCGCGGACCTTCGGTCCCGAATAAATTTTGGCTGGACTGACGTCTCGGTAGAGTGGAGGTTTTATAGCGGCAGAAGGAGAGTACACACGAGGGCAAGTTCGGGCACAGCGGATTGATGACCCGCTTGCCAGTCACACTGATTACGGAAACAACATATAAATTATATTATAATATACTGTTGTACCAATAAACGCCTTTAGGCGTAACGGAACAACGGTTAATTTCTTGTTGCCCTAAGACGCCGCTAGGCGTAATGGCCACAGACTGCTTGGTCGGTCTTTGGCTAAGGATGGAAGAAGAAGAAGAAGATAGCAATGTCAGTGGGGAGATAAATTGAGGCTGATAGCAATGTCAGCGGGGAGATAACTTGAGGCTGATAGCAATGTCAGTTGGGAGATAATTTAAGGCTGATACTGATAGCGATGGCAGTGGGAAGATAACTTGAGGCTGATAGTGATGTCAGTGGGGAGATAACTTGAGGCTGATAGCAATGTCAGTGGGGAGATAACGAGGCTGATAGCAATGTCAGTTGGGAGATAACTTGAGGCTGATAATGATGTCAGTGGGGAGCTAACTTGAGGCTGGTAGTGGGGAGATAGCATGAGGCTGATAGCGATTTCAGTGGGGAGATAACTTGAGTCTGATAGCAATGTCAGTGGGGAGATAACTTGAGGCCTGTCGTAAATTTTGATAGGTTTGAAAAATATTTATGGTCCCGCCTGAGTAGAGCGGATGGTGATACTGATAGTACGTGAGATATAAAGGTGTGAGAAAATAGATTTCACGAACGAATAGTCTAAGGAGAAGATCTGTCTCTGGAATGAGTAGTTCCTCTTGTCCAGCCTATCTATACGACTATCTTTTAGTGCAAGACAATCGTATACCTCCCTATATATGTAAATATAAGTTTAACTATACACACACACACACACACACAACTAAGTGACAACAAGACACACAGACGTGAAGAACTATTGTTAATTGGGTATGGGTCTGACCAACACACAAGTTAAGTTTCGTTTGTTGTTTATTATCATTAAACTTTACAACATCGAATATCTAAAGAAAGATCAAATAAAATCAGATTTACATGCATAGAAAATTAACAGAATACATGTGCCCTCCCCTTATTGAGAGAAAAAAGAAGAACCCAACAAGTTAATAACGTCAAAGGTTAGCACTATGTTACAGTATAGACAGTAAAGAAAAGAACAAAGTTCCTACTAAAGCTATCCAGTAAATAAACACTATTTAAGCGGAATCCAGATAATACAATCTTTCCGTAACAAAGAAAATATTCACTCTGACATACCAGGCCACTCACTCGCTCTTCTTACCTACTCTTGGTGACAAATCTCTTGGACATACAATTCCTGAATATATATATAATTTCCAGTGTTTTTATCTTCCAAATTGGCCCCAGTCCCTCCACAAATAATTAAATTTTATAAGGGGGACGATAATTTTTCATCTAGGAAAATCTCCAGCATTGGCACCTGGAATGTTCGTACTTTATATGAACAAGGGAAAACTGCACAGGTAGCAAAAGAATTGAAAAAATACGACCACACCTGGAATATGGGTCAGCTGCGTGGTGTCCAGCATCAAACACCACATTACAAGAGCTAGATAAGGTGCAAAACCAGGCGCTTAGGGTCATATGGGGGCAATGAAACCAACCTCTATAGTGGAGATGGGGAGCATACAAGCATTGAGAGAACGCAGAGAGACACGAAAGTGCTAACACAGGCAGAAAAGTTCCTCTGTATGCCGAGCCATCCAATGAAGGACAGATTCCAAAACCTAGCAATGGGGCGATTGAAAAGAAGCAGTTTTATCCACCAGGCCAAACGACTTCGTAGAAAAACCTTAGACTTGCCTGAAGTAATAGCCCCCTAAAGTCTGTGCCAGAACAAACCCCTTGGAGAGAGGAGAGTGGGGACTACCATTATACATCCAGACAGAAGTGAAAAGCAATACTCGACAAGAATGAACAGAACAGCGTGCAACGTAGGACAGTCACTCTCAGTTTCCTGGATGATGAATACCCACAGGGCCTCTGGGTCTGAGTATACAAGGATGGGTGAGCACAAAATGCAGTAAAGAATGGAGGAGCAAGAGTGTACATAGAATACCCAAACAACGCTAGGGATGCGGTCTGAGTACCAACGGGGAAATTCTGTAACAACTATGATGCAGAAATTCAGGCAATCAAAGTGGCAACCGAGAAACTGTTGAACACCAATCTCGGTCCACAGCCTGTGGTATTCCTGACAGATGCAAGATCAGCACTTCAAGCACCTCAGTCCAGAAAATTACCAGGTATACAAGCCTTACTGTCTGAACTGTGCAACCAGCGCAAGATCGCCGTGCAGTGGATACCGTCTCACTGTGAAATACCAGGAAACGAGACAGCAGACCGACTGGCTAAAGAAGGTGCTGCAGACGAGCAACCGGGCAGCCCCGAATTTCGTTATATATTGAGGCCAACACACGGGCCCCGAGAAACAACACTGGATGGAAAAATCTATACGTACACGTACCTATGGGAACTACAAATAGACATGTCGAATTTAATTACAAAGGAAACCAATGAAGATATAGGACAAATATATTTCAAGCCAACGAAAGAAGAAGAAATGAAGAGAGAAGAAACATTTAATATGCAAAGAAATTAAAGTTAACAGAGTTTACCATGCATATACCGATTCGACTATTCACACACAAAAAAACAGAATTATTAATTCGTTGACAGGACATATTTTTTCAGATTGCCTAGTGGATATAACTACAATTGTAATGAGCCCCAGGCAAAACTTAAGTGATGGCCTTCGTTATATAAGGGGCAAAACTGCCTGTAATCATAATAATTTAATAATAATAGCCCCATCATGTCATAACTGACTATGGGAATGCGCCACCTGAAGAATGCTCGCAGTTCCCTCAAGCTGCTTATTTCCCTGATGTTTCCTTTCGTGCGTTTTCTCTTATCTCTTCTTGCCTTGTTTGTGAATGTTTCTATTTCGCCCAGCCTGAGGTGGCCGCCGTAGATAGCAATTCCACCGACTTGATGCGATTTTTTTTTCGGCTGGCTTCATCCTCGCTGGGGTGCTGGAGTTAAAGTCCCGCTGCCGGACATGTCTCTCTTGCACACGAAACTAAAATCTGTGAACCTCAGGCAGGCGGTCGGCCGAACTGTTAGCTGTTAATCAATATACGATAATAAATCTGTATAAAAAGTGTAATTTACTTAATCATCTTAATAATCACACATGAGGTCCCCAAGGTGCATAGCCATTGCAACCAAAACATGTGACAGGTCCTTCTGTCTTATGTCTTCCGCTCAAGATCTTCCCATACAAAGGAAATTAAAAAGAAATTTAATCCCGGAGGACGAGAGATCCCATCTAACCACTAATTTCCTTGGACCCCACTTGGTGCTGGTGGCACCCGTCGGACATGCCTGGTCCACACGTATGGTTGTTACACCTCTGTTCGGTACATTACAACATATACTATCTTCATTAAGTTGTCAAAATGTTTATCACAACACAGTCAAATAATTTAGTTGTTGTGCCCTTGTTTCTGTTTTCTTTTAATAAAACAATTTCTTCCTCTCACGTCACTCATTTCATATTTAAGTTTGTTTTCATGAATTATGAATGTTTTTTGAATATTTCAACTTGGAGAGTTATTAGTTATTTTACCAAATATTCCCTGTTATCCCTTGACAAAGCTTTCTTGTACCCCGGGTAGTTTCGCACTCACCCCCCAGTTTTTTATTGAGGGTTTGGGTACTACACATTGGGCGTTTGAGTGGGTTTAATCTGGCCTGCAGCTTGTGAAGCAGGATGAAGTGGGTGAATGTGTGGCAGCTGTGGAGGCTCCTGATTGATGTGTTCTGCTCATGAGCCAGGCTGAGGTCGGGTGTCTGTGGGTAGGTGTGAGCCCCAGGGTGTGGTGAATTGGCCGCTCTGGTGCCTATTGTGTTGTTGGTGCGCCGAAGGTGGCAGACATTCTCGAATATAACTGAGGCGAAGTGTTTTACTTTACTGCTTCTGTGAATGTAAATGTTTTGGTGCACTGATGATGATGGATGGTTGATTTGTCGACGATGTTTGAATGTATTCTCGAGGAGGACTGATGTTGCTCGTGGCAACCTGTTGGTAATCATGTGTTGGTGAGTTCGATGTTGAAGGTGCTGTATTGCAAAGTTTTTGGCCACCTAGTATGATGAGGCTGGTGTTGCTGTGGCACCTGATGTTTGCTGGGTTCTGTGTGTTGTTGTGAGTCCTGCATAGGGACAGAGGCGGATGTTTAATTAAGGTGAAAACGCTCGTTATCTAACACGGGTAAAGTCTTTCCCAACAAATGTCACAAGAAAATAGAGTCAACGAGTGCACGGTCTTGATGTGTCGTGATAGGTCCGGCAACGCCGGGTGAAAGTCTTACCCGAATCGGGTACACACAGGTTAGTTTGTGGTTCTATTGTTTCCATGCTGGAAAAGGGCCCGTGTTTATTTTACTTCAGTGTGGCGTTGAAGGGTACCAGGGTCTGGTAAATACTATGACCACTTAGATAGGGCCACTGGGGTTTTGGCGCCAGTGTGACAGTGGCCATATGACGAGTAAGATCATGGCACCGCCTTAAAACAAACTCGCAGTTGTATCGCAAGGCATAGCACTGTCTCGTTGGATTGAGAGGTGCAGACATCTGTGAAGTAGAATGAGGAAACAAAAGAAGTTCAAGTCATTAAAATTTAAAATGCCATGTAGACAAACAGTAGTAAACCTAGACAAAACAGACAAACTGAGAGGAGGAGGAGAGATCGACGAGGAGGAGAGAGAGAGAGTGCAGACAAGAGAGAAGAGACGAGAGAGAAGAGAGTAGAGATTAGACACCAAAAATTAAGGACATTAATACATATAAAATAAAATAAATACATGTAACAACAGGGTAACCTAGACACCAACAAGTCAAACAGATAGAGAGATAGAGATCAGAGAGAGTGAGAGATAGAATCAAATAAATAAGACTTATAGATAGATAAGGCAGAGCACAGCACACAAACACACACACACATAGTGAGTACATCTCTGTCTGTGTGAAACATATTATCTTTTTAAAACGTATCAGAAATATTCCACCTTTTGTTTGATTCCAGAGACCCATTTTTTATGTCAGTTACTGTTATATTGTGTTTTAACTACAGTAAATGGATTAGACAAATATGTTTTGGATTTTAGAAATGCTGCCCACCCGCGATAATAGCGGACGTTGGAAGCAAAGTCAAAGTATATTGATTTAGACACTCTTTTATGAGAAAACGCGCAAAGATAATCAATTTCCTTTTTTTTTTCACGAAGAAGGCCCTTATCGATTGGTAATTATTATACCAGTCGAGCAGGGAGTGTTCACGCCTTTTTTTCGCTGAAACAAAGTAACCATCTATGAATTTTTTCATCGGAATCCAATGTGAATTTTTAAACGCTCGAGTATTGATTTTTTTTTTCTTTTGTCTCGACCAGCAGCGAACAGAGTGTTGCTTTGTCTAATTTTTGATTAGCAGACCCACCTGAGGTTTATATTATTTTTTCCCCGATTTATGGTTCTGCAATCAATGGATACCTATATCTTGTAGCGGTATGGGCAGCTTGTGTACCCTGACAAATCCACAGAGCTATTCCAGTGGGGAGATTTTACTCCTTGTAGCTTTCAACCAAGCTGGACTGGTCTGTCGAGGGTAGGGGTCCAGACAAAAAGCTTGTACCCTGGTCATTCATGGTTTTGGGGAATTTTAGCACAAAGGCCGACCACCCCTGTCAGGTGTAACAAAATCGCTCATGTTTACGGAAACAGCAATAAATGAAACAAAACCTTTGATGCGGGGATGGACATCCGGTAGTCTCTAGGCTCGTATGAACTGACAGTGGTGAAAGCCGAAAGGAAGCCACTGGCCATGAATGAAACGGATGCCCAGAACCGCAAAAACACGAAATCCTAGCATTGGTTTTTGGAATGTCCAGAACTATTGAATGAGGCAGGAAAGCTCTTGAGGAAGATCACAGCAGAGATGAGGAACTACAAACTACATATCCTGGGAATAAGCGAGAGCAGATGGACAGGGATGGGGAGAATAAAAACAGCTACAGGGGAAACAGTACTTTATTCTGGTAGAGAGGAACGATCAGCACAACGATGGTTGTTAGCCATTATCCTTAAGAAAGGAATGAAAGGTCTCTACATGGAATGGAAACCCATTAACAACAGACTAATAAGAGCAAGACTGAGAGGGAAGATTCACCAACACCCACAATTATACAATGCTATGCACCAACAAACGACAGCGATGAAAGAGATCAAGGACGAGTTCTATCAACAGGTACAGAAGGAAATGGAAACTGTACCCAGGTTTACGATCTTATTATTAGTAATGGGAGACCTATAATGCGAAAGTTGGAACACACAATAATTATAACGAAAGAGTAATGGGGAAATGCGGCAGTGGAACAGTAAATGAGAATGGGGACAAATTAATAAGCTTCTGCAGTATTAACAACCTGGACATTGGAGGAACACTTTTGCAACACAAAGAAGTGCGCAAGTTAACATGGGAATCACCCACGGACAGGACAAAAACCAGATAGATCACATAATGATCAATGGCAGATTGAGACATGCACTACAAGACGTGAAAGTAAGAAGAGGCGCAGATGTGGGAAGTGATCATCACCTAGTAGTAGCAAGACTGAAGGTGAAACTCAGAGCTGCTGGACCAGTTGCAGTCAAACAAAAAAAAAAAAAAATATATAAAATCACGAAACTTAAGGACCCCCTCACCAGAAAAGCGTTCGTGGTCGACGTAAAGAGACGATATCTGATTACCAAAAGCCAGGAAAGAACAGAGACCGACGATGTCGACCAGAAATTCAACACCATCTCAACAATATACAAAGAAAGCAGCAAGTCATGCTTGGGATTCCAGGAAAGAAAGAGCCAAGACTGGATAACACCAGAAACGCTAAACACCATAGCGAAGAGAAAGGAAATGAAAAGAAAGAAAACAGAAGCTAAGTCTCCCAGGTTAAAGGCAATATATAGTGAACAGTACAGTCAGCTGGACAAGGAAGTAAAACGTCAAACCCGTGCTAACAAAAGGACATTTCTGGATGACCTTGCAAGACAGGCAGAAGAGGCAGCACTGAGAAAGGAACAAAGCACAGTTTATAAAATAACTAAATTTATCAGTGGAAAACGAGGTGCAAACAACAGACCGTTAGCAAGAGACAAGCAAGGAAACCTCATTACCACAGCACAGGGGCAGGAAACAAGATGGGCAGAGCACTTCAGAGAAACACTGAATAAGGAACCACCAGAGACTCAGCTGAATGTTCCTGAGGCTGAAAGTGACTCAGACGTAAATACAGACATTCCACGAAAAGAAGAAATTATAACAGCTATCAAAGGGCTAAAAAAATGGAAAAGAGCGCTGGTCACGACAATCTAAATGCTGAGCTATTCAAGACAGACCCTGAACTAGCAGCAGAACTATTAGAACCACTATTTGCACAAGTCTGGGAAACTGAGACAACACCAACAGAGTGGAGTAAAGGAATAATTATCAAATTGCCCAAGAAGGGCGACCTTGCAGACTGCAACAACTGGAGAGGTATTACCCTCCTCTCAGTTCCCAGCAAAATACTAGGCAGGATAATCATCCAGAGAATTTCAAAAGCAGTTGACCATAAACTGAGGAAAGAACAAGCGGGCTTCAGAAAGAACAGAAGATGTGCAGATCATATATTTGCCCTCAGAAACATTATAGAGCAGTGCTCAGAATGGCAGAGACAGCTGTACATTAACTTTGTTGATTTTGAAAAGGCTTTCGACAGCATACACAGGGACAGCCTATGGAAAATTCTGAGGGCTTATGGAATTCCCAGCAGCATTGTTTCCATTATAGAAAGCCTCTATTCTAACTTTATGTGCAGTGTTGGATCGAGTAATGTAACTTTCGAAGTGAAAACAGGAGTACGACAGAGATGCCACTTATCAACAACATTATTTTTGACAGTCATAGATTGGGTGATGCGCCAGACAACAGAGGGCAGCCAAATAGGAATTAGATGGACAACGTTTTCTACACTGGAAGATTTGGAATATGCAGATGACATTGCACTACTCGCGCATTCACATCAACACATTCAAGACAAAACCGATAGACTGAATAAGTACGGCCAGCAGGTTGGCCTGAACATCAATTTGAAGAAGACAGAGGTCATGACACTAAATGTGGGCAATCCTGAGCCAATAACAGTAAGGAACCAGAAGTTAGAACAGACAGACACATTTACTTACCTAGGAAGCATAGTAAAACCTGACGGCGGAACAAGCAAGGACATTAACAACAGAATGAATAAAGCGAGAACAGCCTTTGCTGTTCTCAACAACATTTGGAAGTCTTCCAAGTACAGCACAAACACCAAATTAAGACTGTACAAGAGCTGTGTACTTTCTGTGCTTCTCTATGGTGCGGAATGTTGGAGAGTAACAGAGAAGGAAATGTCGAAACTGTCCTCCTTCCACACAATCTGCCTAAGGAAAATTCTCCGAATCTTTTGGCCAAACACCATCAGCAACCAAGAACTACTTATTCGGAGTAACCAGGAGGACATGCACACCATCATAGCTGGCAGACGCTGGAGTTGGGTTGGCCACGTCCTCAGAAGGGACTCTGATACCATCACAAGAACAGCTATGCTATGGACCCCCGAGGGAAAGCGAAAGAGTCGCCGACCAAAAACAACTTGGCGGAGAACAGTGGAAGCTGAGATGCAAAGAATGAACCACAGTTGGAGCACTGTATGAATGTTGTTGAGATCAGGCATGCACCAGTCTACCCAGCTGTAAATGGGTAACTCACCCTAGTCCTGAGTTAGGGAAGGCAAAGGCTCCAGGGGAAGCAGGCCCTAAACTTGGTCACTTCAGCCGACGCAGGATGGTGTATGTATGAAGTAGAAGTGTAGAGTGTGATTACCGCGAATGGTGTACTGTTCGTGTGCTGACCAATATAACCACTCACACTTGTGTCTACAAGGCACCAATGCAGACTGCTGGAATCTTTGTTTACTCAATTTATTCAGACGTACACACTGGGACATACGAGTACATCATGGTTCGTTGACATATCAATTTGTAGGTATACATAGCAGATCTGAAGTCATGACACATTCAGAAATAATGGGCAGTACATCAAAAGTTCAATGTCATGATACATTATGGCCACATCCCCCTATCTGACTAAACGCGTCAGTGAAGGCGGATCGATAAATAACCAAAGTTACTTGACGTCCATAGTTTGTAGTATATATTATGAAACCACGAAAGGGGGTTTCTAGCAAGATTGAGATCTCCCTGTCACTGTCCGATAATAAGATAAATAATCTGTTCTCTTGGCAGTGATCAAAACATATGATGACCGAAATCCAACATGGCTACCTCCCTGAGTTGTCGTTCACTCATTCATAGGAAGGAGAATATAAGCCAGAGTTAATTTATAATGGGTATATAAATGATTTCATAAATGTTTCCATACAGCTCTACGGTGATCAGGTTAATTCACGTAGCCATAACCGCTGCAGGAAAATCTGTCATCTTCGTCGATACAAAACACGACACTAGCATAACGAAGCACCAAAAGTCAAGCTAGGCCTAACCGACGAGAGATCATCAAAAATAGGAGCTGGGTTTACCTGGAGTCCGAATCATCTATATACTGACATAAGGAGAGTCTCTAACACAAACTATCGTAGAGACACCATCTCCTTCAGAAGAAAAAACCACGTCGTAAGACATTTTTTCTGACGAAAGGACCAGCTCTTGAAAAACGTACCCCGCCATTTGTAAGCGGTACATCGGAACTCCTCACGACTTGTCAAGACAACTCATACTTCCGCTAGCAAGAATCTAGTCCCTCCTACCCATCCAAAATATACAATATAGGACTGATTCTACTTGTACTAATAATATGTAATACATATGAATTCAGGCCATAAACACAATAAGCAAATTAATATATTTTTTGGCCCTAAAAAATAAGTACAAACGCAAGCGCAATATCCTTGCGCTGGATCAATATCCAGAACGATTACTCCTATAATCAAAAGTGTGAATCAAACATGGATTATCTCGCTTTTACCATAAACAGCATTTTCATACACAAATGAATGAATGTCTATATTTTTTTCCTTATTAAATAGCCATATCGATTTTTGTAATATGTGCGTCAAAATATGCACGCAACAGATTACCACACCCCTCGGGAAAAAAAAAATGGTACATTTTTTTTTTTGAAATACATCTAGGAGCAACATACAATAGGCTCACAACGCACCAATAACAATGCGCAGATGATAAGCATAAGTTTTATGACCTTAGAGAAAGTACTTCTCTAAGTATAAATATTTCCAGAGAGGTGTCACCAACGCATACTACAATATTAGCAATGACACAATTTCCACATTAGTTTATACATAAATTTCATCTAAGATATCTTAACATCATGATCATCAAAGACGAAAAACATTGAAAGATCAGCGGTGAATACATATCAATGAACCGCTAAGTAGTGTTACAATCAATATATGATATATTACATATGTGTACACATTTCAACATAGAAACAACTGTATCAAAGTTGTATAACAGTTATGAATCATGTGGGCATCTAGACAAAATATCTGCCATCACATTTTCTGACCCACGGATAGCTCGCACCGAAAAATGAAATGGCTGTAGAGCAATCGCGTATCGCGTTGATCTCGCGCTCTTCAGATTTTTACTCTGAATAGCCGTAAGAGCTTTCTGGTCAGTTTCCACAATGAAATGCGCGCCCAGAAGAAATCTTTGCAGTTTAAGGATTGACCAAACCATAGCCAATAATTCACGGTCTAGGACCGAGTAATTCTTCTCTGCGGCATTTAATTTCCGAGAAATATACATCACAGGATGCAGAGTTCCAGAGTACTCTTGCATTAGTGCAGCTCCAATCCCGGTGGATGAAGCGTCACTACGAAGAATAAATGTCTTATCCTTAGAAGGCAATACTAGGATAGGTGAAGTAGAAAACATAGTTTTAACCTTATCCAAAGAGGATTGACATTCTTGAGTCCAATGGACTACATTAGGAGACCCTTTCTTTAGCAAGGAAGAAAGAGGTGACATAATGGAGGACAGATTCGGGATGAATCGTCCATAAAATTGTATTAGACCTAAGAGACTTCGTACTTGCTTTTTAGTCTTAGGAATAGAAATGTTAAGTATCTTACTTGTATTATGGTCTTCTGTTTTTAGGAACCCATGACCAACACGGTGTCCTAAGAAAGATATTTCGCTAAAACCAATACATGCTTTCGATGGTTTCGCTGTCAGGTTATGCTCGCGTAAGATAGACAATAGTTCATTTATACCATTATAGTGATCGTTCCAAGTATCACTGAAAAGACAGATGTCATCAAGATACGCAATGACATCTGAGCGATGAGATAGGATTCGACGCATCATGCGTACAAATGTAGCAGGGGCGTTCATAAGACCGAAAGGCATGAAATTCCATTGGAATAGACCCCTAGGCGTCGAAAAAGCAGTAAACGGTTTGGCGTGTTCGGATAGTGGAACTTGCCAATATCCCTTAGACAAATCGAGTTTAGTAAAGAAGTGAGAATTCGATAGTCTCGTAAGTAGCTCTTCTAGTAAAGGCATAGGTTCAGCATCGAATTTAGTCACTTGATTCAATTTGCGATAATCCACGCAAAGACGTATGTTATTGTCTTTTTTTCGTACTATAACCATCGGCGAAGAATATGCTGATGTGGATGGTTCAATAATTTTTAACTCTATCATCTCATCTAACTCTTTCTCTACCTGTGCTTGAAAATGTATCGGGATAGGATACGGTCTGACTCTTATAGGACTATGGTCAGTAAGAATAATGTCATGTTGAATGACATCAGTTTGACCAGGAATGTCAGTAAGGACATCCTGAAATTGTTCTAACATAGTAGAAACTTGTTTCTGCTCTCCTGGAGATAATTCTGGAGAAATTGCAACATCTTTCCATGATTCATTAGAGTGAAGAGGAATCATTGGAAAAGGTAAATTTACATCCGAGAAACTCGTTTCCTCATCCTGTATTACTGACAGAGATGAGTACTGTCCATGTTGGACTGGAAAATCGTCCGTTGCCTGGAAAACAGGTTGTAAATAATCAGGACGTTCATGGAATTCCGTGAGCATGTTGATGTGGAAGGTTTTACGCTTCCCGTCAATATCGACGATATAGTCAACATCGGAAACCTTTGATATTATATCGTACGGACCTTTCCAAGAAATGAGAAGTCTATTTTCCCTACAAGGTAGCAAGACAAATGCTTTGTCACCTGGACAAAGTTGACGCAAACATCTCTTTTTATTGGCAAATTCCCTTGCCTTCTGTTTCGCAAATTCAGAAGAAGCAGTTGCCAATTTGCATGCTTCAATAATCTTGTGTCTAAGTGCGATGACATATTCATAAGAGGATTTTGTGTCATCGACAATATTATCAGCAGTTATAAGATCATGCAGTAAGGACATAGGACCTCGCGGTTTCGCGCCAAAGACAAGTTCAAAGGGAGAAAATCCTGTATGTTCGTTGGCGACCTCTCTATATGCAAAGAGAGCCGCGGGTAAACCCCTATCCCAATCCTGAGGATGATCTTCTGTTATCTTACCTAGTAGGTTTTTCAGAGTTCTATTCAAACGTTCCACCATCCCATTGGACATAGGATGATAAATACTACTCAGCGATCTCTCTATCTTCAGAGTCGACATTACTTGAGACATGGTATCCGATATGAGTTGGGTACCATGGTCGGATAATATTTCTGCTGGAAATCCCAGACGAGAAAATATTAACCAAAGAGCATCTGCGACATCAGCAGTAGTTATGCTCTTTAGAGGAACAGCCTCCGGCCAACGTGTGCACATATCAACACACGTCAAAATAAATTGGTGTCCTCTAGCAGACTTTATCTTAAATGGACCAATGATGTCTATCGCCATTTTTTGAAATGGCCGAATGGGAATGTCTGCAGCCTGAATAGGTGCATCATGGCGTGGACCTCTGGATTTAATCTCTTGACATACTTTACAAGATCGACAATAGATTCGTATGTCCTTATTCACAGCAGGCCAAAAGAAAGATTGAAGAACTCTAGCTTTAGTACGGGAAAAACCCATATGTCCAGCACACTGCGAATCATGAGCGTGCTGTAAAATTTTAACTCTCATATTTTTAGGCACAAGGATTTGAGAATGAATGGACTTAGCGGAGTCTTGTACCATACGTACAAGTACGCCATTCTTCAACGTAATCCAAGATTTACGATTAGTATCCTTATTCGGATCACCTTTTGTTGCCAGAGTAAAGAATTTCTTTAGAGTAGGATCATCTTCCTGCTGTTTGATAAAGGATCGTGGGAAATCTCCAAGGGATCATCTTGGATCTGCGCATCATTATCTTCAGAATGTGAAGATTGTGGCATATTGAGAGCTTGAGCCCTAGTGATTACTGCATTAGCAGATTGCATATTAACATTTTCCCAATTAGAAATTTGCTGTGGAGTGCATTCTTTCACTCCATGAATGCGACCGATGATAAGATCAGCGATCGGATTCGGCAAGAGACATGCTTGCACCTCTCCTGTAAAGAAAGGCGTAGCAATATTGATAATGGCAGTGGAGTACTTCTCCAATGTGCCACCAAATGTTACACATTTGACTATATTGCCTGTAGCTCGAGAAGGATTTACGAGTGATTGCCTCACTCCAATGGTAGTGCACCCCGAGTCGAAAAGAATTGATACCGGAGTACCATCTATTAGGCCCCTATTAAAGACAAGAGCACCCCTTCCATTATGCGCAATTGACGCATGGAGAGCGGGAAGTGGGTGACCGCAGCTTAAAGTAGACACTGTGGTTGGATCGAATAATGTTTTGCATTGCGAACACTCAGATGCTCTAGCAAAATCAAAAGCGGAATTTGCTACACTATTGGAGTCTTTTTTATCATTATTCTGATTATCGGTGTCGTGGAACTCCTGTTGTGCAGAGTTAGCCTGGTAATAAGATTTACCATGTCTTTTGTGTTGTGATCTACCTCGGTTATAATTGTCTCTATAATTATTATTGCCTCTGTTATAACCCCTATTTGGGTTTGATACTTATTCCAATTAACCTTTTTATCAAATTTATTTTTAGCTCCTTGGAATTTGTGTGAGTAATTCTGATTATATTCTGTTGCCGAAGCAACTGGCATACTCTCTTTAATGTTAGAGTTACTAAGAATCATGTCAGGGTGTGCCGTGGCATACTGGTCACAATATTCTTCCATTTGCTTTATTGTACTAGGTTTACGCTCATGTAAGAACTCTAGGAATGATTTATTTACAGAAGACATGTAAAAATATATATTCGTCAAAACTAGATGTGTGAGTCTCTTAGGCAATAATATGCAGAACCTTGTGAAGACGCCTATCAAAAACTGCAACCTGTTACTAAAAATTTTCAATCCATCGTGATACTTGTAACACCAATTTTTTTTTTGATATATTTATGATAATATTATATCTATATTCATATATACCTAAGGTTATATATTTTTAATAAAATATATATGAGACAAAAACTGAAATGTGTGTAGGTCACATTTGTTTTTAAATTTGCTTTTTAAAGATAGCCTTTATCTCACAAAGCACGTTTTACAAGCTTTCCATGTTCTGATGGATTGAATTATCACACTAACGAAACAGAAAACATTTGATGGTCTTACGGATTTATTGCTAAGAGACAAGGTCATGTCTTCTGTAAATAAATCATTCCTAGAGTTCTTACATGAGCGTAAACCTAGTACAATAAAGCAAATGGAAGAATATTGTGACCAGTATGCCACGGCACACCCTGACATGATTCTTAGTAACTCTAACATTAAAGAGAGTATGCCAGTTGCTTCGGCAACAGAATATAATCAGAATTACTCACACAAATTCCAAGGAGCTAAAAATAAATTTGATAAAAAGGTTAATTGGAATAAGTATCAAAACCAAGATAACCACTCAAATCAGAGTTCTTCTTCGAAGAACTGGAATCGGGCTGATAGTCCTCGACACGCGAGGGGGTACCCATAATGTTAGAAATTCTCGGAAAGGGAGTAGCTATAGGAACTACCCAAGTGCTTCATGGAGACAAAAGAAACAATATTACAGGGATACTCAATATAACGAGCATGATGATTATGATCATGAATATTATGATTCAAACCCAAATAGGGGTTATAACAGAGGCAATAATAATTATAGAGACAATTATAACCGAGGTAGATCACAACACAAAAGACATGGTAAATCGTATTACCAGGCTAACTCTGCACAACAGGAGTTCCACGACACCGATAATCAGAATAATGATAAAAAAGACTCCAATAGTGTAGCGAATTCCGCTTTTGATTTTGCTAGAGCATCTGAGTGTTCGCAATGCAAAACATTATTCGATCCAACCACAGTGTCTACTTTAAGCTGCGGTCACCCACTTCCCGCTCTCCATGCGTCAATCGCGCATAATGGAAGGGGTGCTCTTGTCTTTAATAGGGGCCTAATAGATGGTACTCCGGTATCAATTCTTTTCGACTCGGGGTGCACTACCATTGGAGTGAGGCAATCACTCGTAAATCCTTCTCGAGCTACAGGCAATATAGTCAAATGTGTAACATTTGGTGGCACATTGGAGAAGTACTCCACTGCCATTATCAATATTGCTACGCCTTTCTTTACAGGAGAGGTGCAAGCATGTCTCTTGCCGAATCCGATCGCTGATCTTATCATCGGTCGCATTCATGGAGTGAAAGAATGCACTCCACAGCAAATTTCTAATTGGGAAAATGTTAATATGCAATCTGCTAATGCAGTAATCACTAGGGCTCAAGCTCTCAATATGCCACAATCTTCACATTCTGAAGATAATGATGCGCAGATCCAAGATGATCCCTTGGAGATTTCCCACGATTCCTTTATCAAACAGCAGGAAGATGATCCTACTCTAAAGAAATTCTTTACTCTGGCAACAAAAGGTGATCCGAATAAGGATACTAATCGTAAATCTTGGATTACGTTGAAGAATGGCGTACTTGTACGTATGGTACAAGACTCCGCTAAGTCCATTCATTCTCAAATCCTTGTGCCTAAAAATATGAGAGTTAAAATTTTACAGCACGCTCATGATTCGCAGTGTGCTGGACATATGGGTTTTTCCCGTACTAAAGCTAGAGTTCTTCAATCTTTCTTTTGGCCTGCGGTGAATAAGGACATACGAATCTATTGTCGATCTTGTAAAGTATGTCAAGAGATTAAATCCAGAGGTCCACGCCATGATGCACCTATTCAGGCTGCAGACATTCCCATTCGGCCATTTCAAAAAATGGCGATAGACATCATTGGTCCATTTAAGATAAAGTCTGCTAGAGGACACCAATTTATTTTGACGTGTGTTGATATGTGCACACGTTGGCCGGAGGCTGTTCCTCTAAAGAGCATAACTACTGCTGATGTCGCAGATGCTCTTTGGTTAATATTTTCTCGTCTGGGGTTTCCAGCAGAAATATTATCCGACCATGGTACCCAACTCATATCGGATACCATGTCTCAAGTAATGTCGACTCTGAAGATAGAGAGATCGCTGAGTAGTAGTTATCATCCTATGTCCAATGGGATGGTGGAACGTTTGAATAGAACTCTGAAAAAACCTACTAGGTAAGATAACAGAAGATCATCCTCAGGATTGGGATAGGGTTTTACCCGCGGCTCTCTTTGCATATAGAGAGGTCGCCAACGAACATACAGGATTTTCTCCCTTTGAACTTGTCTTTGGCGCGAAACCGCGAGGTCCTATGTCCTTACTGCATGATCTTATAACTGCTGATAATATTGTCGATGACACAAAATCCTCTTATGAATATGTCATCGCACTTAGACACAAGATTATTGAAGCATGCAAATTGGCAACTGCTTCTTCTGAATTTGCGAAACAGAAGGCAAGGGAATTTGCCAATAAAAAGAGATGTTTGCGTCAACTTTGTCCAGGTGACAAAGCATTTGTCTTGCTACCTTGTAGGGAAAATAGACTTCTCATTTCTTGGAAAGGTCCGTACGATATAATATCAAAGGTTTCCGATGTTGACTATATCGTCGATATTGACGGGAAGCGTAAAACCTTCCACATCAACATGCTCACGGAATTCCATGAACGTCCTGATTATTTACAACCTGTTTTCCAGGCAACGGACGATTTTCCAGTCCAACATGGACAGTACTCATCTCTGTCAGTAATACAGGATGAGGAAACGAGTTTCTCGGATGTAAATTTACCTTTTCCAATGATTCCTCTTCACTCTAATGAATCATGGAAAGATGTTGCAATTTCTCCAGAATTATCTCCAGGAGAGCAGAAACAAGTTTCTACTATGTTAGAACAATTTCAGGATGTCCTTACTGACATTCCTGGTCAAAACTGATGTCATTCAACATGACATTATTCTTACTGACCATAGTCCTATAAGAGTCAGACCGTATCCTATCCCGATACATTTTCAAGCACAGGTAGAGAAAGAGTTAGATGAGATGATAGAGTTAAAAATTATTGAACCATCCACATCAGCATATTCTTCGCCGATGGTTATAGTACGGAAAAAAAGACAATAACATACGTCTTTGCGTGGATTATCGCAAATTGAATCAAGTGACTAAATTCGATGCTGAACCTATGCCTTTACTAGAAGAGCTACTTACGAGACTATCGAATTCTCACTTCTTTACTAAACTCGATTTGTCTAAGGGATATTGGCAAGTTCCACTATCCGAACACGCCAAACCGTTTACTGCTTTTTCGACGCCTAGGGGTCTATTCCAATGGAATTTCATGCCTTTCGGTCTTATGAACGCCCCTGCTACATTTGTACGCATGATGCGTCGAATCCTATCTCATCGCTCAGATGTCATTGCTTATCTTGATGACATCTGTCTTTTCAGTGATACTTGGAACGATCACTATAATGGTATAAATGAACTATTGTCTATCTTACGCGAGCATAACCTGACAGCGAAACCATCGAAAGCATGTATTGGTTTTAGCGAAATATCTTTCTTAGGACACCGTGTTGGTCATGGGTTCCTAAAAACAGAAGACCATAATACAAGTAAGATACTTAACATTTCTATTCCTAAGACTAAAAAGCAAGTACGAAGTCTCTTAGGTCTAATACAATTTTATGGACGATTCATCCCGAATCTGTCCTCCATTATGTCACCTCTTTCTTCCTTGCTAAAGAAAGGGTCTCCTAATGTAGTCCATTGGACTCAAGAATGTCAATCCTCTTTGGATAAGGTTAAAACTATGTTTTCTACTTCACCTATCCTAGTATTGCCTTCTAAGGATAAGACATTTATTCTTCGTAGTGACGCTTCATCCACCGGGATTGGAGCTGCACTAATGCAAGAGTACTCTGGAACTCTGCATCCTGTGATGTATATTTCTCGGAAATTAAATGCCGCAGAGAAGAATTACTCGGTCCTAGACCGTGAATTATTGGCTATGGTTTGGTCAATCCTTAAACTGCAAAGATTTCTTCTGGGCGCGCATTTCATTGTGGAAACTGACCAGAAAGCTCTTACGGCTATTCAGAGTAAAAATCTGAAGAGCGCGAGATCAACGCGATACGCGATTGCTCTACAGCCATTTCATTTTTCGGTGCGAGCTATCCGTGGGTCAGAAAATGTGATGGCAGATATTTTGTCTAGATGCCCACATGATTCATAACTGTTATACAACTTTGATACAGTTGTTTCTATGTTGAAATGTGTACACATATGTAATATATCATATATTGATTGTAACACTACTTAGCGGTTCATTGATATGTATTCACCGCTGATCTTTCAATGTTTTTCGTCTTTGATGATCATGATGTTAAGATATCTTAGATGGAATTTATGTATAAACTAATGTGGAAATTGTGTCATTGCTAATATTGTAGTATGCGTTGGTGACACCTCTCTGGAAATATTTATACTTAGAGAAGTACTTTCTCTAAGGTCATAAAACTTATGCTTATCATCTGCGCATTGTTATTGGTGCGTTGTGAGCCTATTGTATGTTGCTCCTAGATGTATTTCAAAAAAAAAATGTACCATTTTTTTTTTTTTTCCCGAGGGGTGTGGTAATCTGTTGCGTGCATATTTTGACGCACATTTTACAAAAATCGATATGGCTATTTAATATGGGAAAAAATAGACATTCATTCATTTGTGTATGAAAATGCTGTTTATGGTAAAAGCGAGATAATCCATGTTTGATTCACACTTTTGATTATAGGAGTAATCGTTCTGGATATTGATCCAGCGCAAGGATATTGCGCTTGCGTTTGTACTTATTTTTTAGGGCCAGAAAATATATTAATTTGCTTATTGTGTTTATGGCCTGAATTCATATGTATTACATATTATTAGTACAAGTAGAATCAGTCCTATATTGTATATTTTGGATGGGTAGGAGGGACTAGATTCTTGCTAGCGGAAGTATGAGTTGTCTTGACAAGTCGTGATGAGTTCCGATGTACCGCTTACAAATGGCGGGGTACGTTTTTCAAGAGCTGGTCCTTTCGTCAGAAAAAATGTCTTACGACGTGGTTTTTCTTCTGAAGGAGATGGTGTCTCTACGATAGTTTGTGTTAGAGACTCTCCTTATGTCAGTATATAGATGATTCGGACTCCAGGTAAACCCAGCTCCTATTTTTGATGATCTCTCGTCGGTTAGGCCTAGCTTGACTTTTGGTGCTTCGTTATGCTAGTGTCGTGTTTGGTATCGACGAAGATGACAGATTTTCCTGCAGCGGTTATGGCTACGTGAAATTAACCTGATCACCGTAGAGCTGTATGGAAACATTTACGAAATCATTTATATAACCATTATAAATTAACTCTGGCTTATATTCTCCTTCCTATGAATGAGTGAACGACAACTCAGGGAGGTAGCCATGTTGGATTTCGGTCATCATATGTTTTGATCACTGCCAAGAGAACAGATTATTTATCTTATTATCGGACAGTGACAGGGAGATCTCAATCTTGCTAGAAACCCCCTTTCGTGGTTTCATAATATATACTACAAACTATGGACGTCAAGTAACTTTGGTTATTTATCGATCCGCCTTCACTGACGCGTTTAGTCAGATAGGGGGATGTGGCCATAATGTATCATGACATTGAACCTTTGATGTACTGCCATTATTTCTGAATGTGTCATGACTTCAGATCTGCTATGTATACCTACAAATTGATATGTCAACGAACCATGATGTACTCGTATGTCCCAGTGTGTACGTCTGAATAAATTGAGTAAACTAAGATTCCAGCAGTCTGCATTGGTGCCTTGTAGACACAAGTGTGAGTGGTTATATTGGTCAGCACACGAACAGTACACCATTCCCGGTAATCACACTCTACACTTCTACTTCATACATACACCATCCTGCGTCGGCTGAAGTGACCAAGTTTAGGGCCTGCTTCCCCTGGAGCCTTTGCCTTCCCTAACTCAGGACTAGGGTGAGTTACCCATTTACAGCTGGGTAGACTGGAGCATGCCTGATCTCAACAACACACCACTCTTCCTTACAGAGCAGACAGACTGATACTTTACACTAAGTTATAGAAAGACAATGGAGGGCAAAATCAATAACCATAAATCTTCTTCTTCTTTGATCCATAACCACCAACCGTCAAAGCAGTCAGCGGCCATCACGCCTGGTGGCGTCTTGTAGGGCAGCAACAAATTGATTCCACTTTGCTCGGTCGGCAGCCATCCTTCATACAGTGCTCCAACTGTGGTTCATTCTTTGCATCTCAGCTTCCACTGTTCTCCGCCAAGTTGTTTTTGGTCGGCGACTCGTTCGCTTCCCCTCGGGGGTCCATAGCATAGCTGTTCTTGTGATGGTATCAGGGTCCCTTCTGAGGACGTGGCCAACCCAACTCCAGCGTCTGCCAGCTATGATGGTCTATGCTTCCTAGGTAAGTAAATGTGTCTGTCTGTTCTAACTTCTGGTTCCTTACTGTTATTGGCTCAGGATTGCCCACATTTAGTGTCATGACCTCTGTCTTCTTCAAATTGATGTTCAGGCCAACCTGCTGGCCGTACTTATTCAGTCTATCGGTTTTGTCTTGAATGTGTTGATGTGAATGCGCGAGTAGTGCAATGTCATCTGCATATTCCAAATCTTCCAGTGTAGAAAACGTTGTCCATCTAATTCCTATTTGGCTGCCCTCTGTTGTCTGGCGCATCACCCAATCTATGACTGTCAAAAATAATGTTGTTGATAAGTGGCATCTCTGTCGTACTCCTGTTTTCACTTCGAAAGTTACATTACTCGATCCAACACTGCACATAAAGTTAGAATAGAGGCTTTCTATAATGGAAACAATGCTGCTGGGAATTCCATAAGCCCTCAGAATTTTCCATAGGCTGTCCCTGTGTATGCTGTCGAAAGCCTTTTCAAAATCAACAAAGTTAATGTACAGCTGTCTCTGCCATTCTGAGCACTGCTCTATAATGTTTCTGAGGGCAAATATATGATCTGCACATCTTCTGTTCTTTCTGAAGCCCGCTTGTTCTTTCCTCAGTTTATGGTCAACTGCTTTTGAAATTCTCTGGATGATTATCCTGCCTAGTATTTTGCTGGGAACTGAGAGGAGGGTAATACCTCTCCAGTTGTTGCAGTCTGCAAGGTCGCCCTTCTTGGGCAATTTGATAATTATTCCTTTACTCCACTCTATTGGTGTTGTCTCAGTTTCCCAGACTTGTGCAAATAGTGGTTCTAATAGTTCTGCTGCTAGTTCAGGGTCTGTCTTGAATAGCTCAGCATTTAGATTGTCGTGACCAGGCGCTTTTCCATTTTTTAGCCCTTTGATAGCTGTTATAATTTCTTCTTTTCGTGGAATGTCTGTATTTACGTCTGAGTCACTTTCAGCCTCAGGAACATTCAGCTGAGTCTCTGGTGGTTCCTTATTCAGTGTTTCTCTGAAGTGCTCTGCCCATCTTGTTTCCTGCCCCTGTGCTGTGGTAATGAGGTTTCCTTGCTTGTCTCTTACTAACGTTATGTTGTTTGCACCTCGTTTTCCACTGATAAATTTAGTTATTTTATAAACTGTGCTTTGTTCATTTCTCAGTGCTGCCTCTTCTGCCTGTCTTGCAAGGTCATCCAGAAATGTCCTTTTGTTAGCACGGGTTTGACGTTTTACTTCCTTGTCCAGCTGACTGTACTGTTCACTATATATTGCCTTTAACCTGGGAGACTTAGCTTCTGTTTTCTTTCTTTTCATTTCCTTTCTCTTCGCTATGGTGTTTAGCGTTTCTGGTGTTATCCAGTCTTGGCTCTTTCTTTCCTGGAATCCCAAGCATGACTTGCTGCTTTCTTTGTATATTGTTGAGATGGTGTTGAATTTCTGGTCGACATCGTCGGTCTCTGTTCTTTCCTGGCTTTTGGTAATCAGATATCGTCTCTTTACGTCGACCACGAACGCTTTTCTGGTGAGGGGGTCCTTAAGTTTCGTGATGTTATATCTTTTCTGTTTGACTGCAACTGGTCCAGCAGCTCTGAGTTTCACCTTCAGTCTTGCCTGCCATTGATCATTATGTGATCTATCTGGTTTTTGTCTTGTCCGTTTGGTGATTCCCATGTTAACTTGTGCACTTCTTTGTGTTGAAAAAGTGTTCCTCCAATGACCAGGTTGTTAATACTGCAGAAGCTTATTAATTTGTCCCCATTCTCATTTACTGTTCCACTGCCGCATTTCCCCATTACTCTTTCGTTATAATTATTGTGTGTTCCAACTTTCGCATTTAGGTCTCCCATTACTATAATAAGATCGTACCTGGGTACAGTTTCCATTTCCTTTTGTACCTGTTGATAGAACTCGTCCTTGATCTTTTCATCGCTGTCGTTTGTTGGTGCATAGCATTGTATAATTGTGGTGTTGGTGAATCTCCCTCTCAGTCTTGCTCTTATTAGTCTGTTGTTAATGGGTTTCCATTCCAGTAGAGACCTTTCCATTCCTTTCTTAAGGATAATGGCTACACCATCGTTGTGCTGACCGTCCTCTCTACCAGAATAAAGTACTGTTTCCCCAGTAGCTGTTTTTATTCTCCCCATCCCTGTCCATCTGCTCTCGCTTATTCCCAGGATATGTAGTTTGTAGTTCCTCATCTCTGCTGTGATCTGTCTCAGCTTTCCTGCCTCATTCATAGTTCTGAGATTCCAAAAACCAATTCTGGTTTCGTGTTTTGCGGTCTGGGCATCCGTTTTCATGCCAGTGGCTTCCTTTCGGCTTTCACCACTGTCAGTCATACGAGCCTGAGACTACCGGATGTCCGTTCCGCATCAAAGTTTTTTCATTTATTGCTGTTTCCGTAACATGTGCGATTTTTTACACAGACAGGGGTGTCAGCCGTGTGCTAAAATTCCCAACCTGAAGGACCAGGGTACCAGCTTTTGTCTGACCCCTACCCATGCAGACCAGTCCAGCTTAGTTGAACCTACCAGGAGTAAAACTCCCACTGGCATAGCTCTGGAAATTGTCAGGGTACACAAGCTGCCATACCGCTACAAGATATAGGTACCATTGATGGCAGAACCATAAATCGGGAAAAATAATTATACCAGGTGTCTGCTATCAAAAAATAGACAAAGCAACAGTCTGTCGCTGCTGGTCGAGACAAAAGAAAAAAGCAATCTCGAGCGTTTAAAAATTCACATGGATCCGATGAAAAATTCATAGTTGGTTACTTTGTTCAGCGAAAAGCGTGGACACACCTGCACGACTGGTAATAATTACCAATCGATATGGGCTTCTCGTGAAATAAAAAGGAACTTGAATACTTTGCGCGTTTCTCATAAAAGAGAGTCTAAATCAATATGTTTGTCTTTGCTTTCATGCCGCTATATCGCGGGTGGGACCATTTTAATATCACAACAATTGTCAAACCATACTGTAGTAAAACACTATACAAGGTATTACAGTAACTGACATAAAAAATGGTCTGGAATCAAACAAAGGGGGAATATTTCTGATATGTTAAAAAAATTATTTCACACAGACAGAGATGTACACTTGTGTGTGTGTGTGTGTGTGTGTGCTTCTGCCTATCTATCTATAAGTCTTATTTATTTATTCTCTCTCTCTCTCTCTCTCTCTCTCTCTCTCTCTCTCACCTGCTTGCCAACCAATCTGATTACGGAAACAATGATAGATTGTTTGGTCTGTTTTTGTTCCACTAGGCGTTGGAAACCTGTTGATGTTAAGACATGTATGGCCGGTTGATGGCTAAGGATGGAAGAAGAAGAAGAAGAAGAATCTCTCTCTCTCTCTCTCTTTCTCTCTCTCTATCAGTTTGTCTGTTTTGTCTAGGTTACCTGTTTGTTACATGTATTTATTTTATGTTTTAATGTCTTAATTTTTGGTGTCTCTCTCTCTCTCTCTCGCTCTCTCTCTCTCTCTCTCTCTCTCTCTCTCTCTCTCAGTTTGTCTGTTTTGTCTAGGTTACCTGTTTGTTACATGCATTTTATTTAATGACTAACTTCTTTTGTTCCTCTTCTACTTCACAGATGTCTGCACCTCAATCCAAGAGACAGTGCTATGCCTGCTTACACTGCGAGTTTGTTTTCAGGCGGGGGCCATGATCTTACTTGTCATATGGCCACAGCACACGGCCGCCAAAACCACCAGTGCCCTATATGTGGTCTAGTATTTACCAGACCTGATACCCTTCAACGCCACACAGAAAATAAACACGGGCCCGTTTCCAGCATGGAACAAGTACCACAAACTAACCTTGTGTGTACCCGATGCGGGAAGACTTTCACCCAGCGTGCCGACCTATCACGTCACATCAAGACCGTGCACTCGATGACTATTTTCTTGTGACATTTGTGGGAAAGACTTTACCCGTGTTGATAACGTGCGTTTTCACCTTAAATAACATCACGCCTCTGTCCCTATGCAGACTCCAACATCAACACAGAACCCAGCAACATCAGGTGCCACAGCAACACCAGCCTCGTCATCATCATCATCATCATCAGGTGCCAAAAACTTTGCAATAACAGCACCTTCAACATCGACGCACCAACACATATTACCATCAGGTGCCACAGCAACATCAGTCTCTTCGAGAATACATTCAACATCGGCGAATCAACCATCATCATCATCATCAGGCACCAAAACATTTCCCTCACAGAAGCCAGTAACACTTGCCTCAGTATATTCGAGAATGTCTTCAACCTCGGCGCACCAACACACAATAGCATCAGGAGCGCTAATTCACCACACCCTGGCTCACACCTACCCACAGACACCCGACCTCAGCCTGGCTCATGAGCAGACACTATCATCAGGAGCCACCTCAGCTACCACAATTCACCCCTCATCCTCTTCACAAGCTGCAGGCCAGATTAACCCACTCAAACGCCCAATGTCTAGTACCCAAACCCTAAATAAAAAACCTGGGGTATGCTAAACTTCCCGGGGTACAAGAAGCTTGTCAAGGGAGAACAGGGAATATTTGGTAAATAACTTTACTCTCCAATTGAAATATTCAAAAAACATTCATATTCATGAAAAAAAGTTAAATATGAAATGTGTGACGTGGAGGAAGAAATTGTTTATTAACAAGAAACAGAATCAAGGGCCTCACTAATTTATTTGACTGTGTTGTGATAAACATTTTGACAACTTAATGATGATAGTATATGTTGTTATATACCGAACAGAGGTGTAACAACCATACGGGTGGACCAGGCATGTCCACGGGTGCCACCAGCACCGAGTGGGTCAAGGAATTTAGTGGTGGGATGGGATCCTCGCCTCCGGATAAATATCTTTTTAATTTCCTTTGTATGGAAAGATCTTGAGCGGATGGCATAAGACAGAAGGACCTGACACAAGTTTGTTGAAGGCCTATGTTCCTTGGGGAGCTCAAGTGTGATTATTAAGATGATGAAGCAAGTAATTACACTTTTTATACAAATTTATCGTATATTGATTACAGCTAACAGTTCGGCGACCGCTGCTGAGGTTCAAGGATGTGTGCAAGAGAGACATGACGGCAGCGGACTTTAATCCAGCAGCCTGCGAGGATGAAGCCGCCGATCGCATCAAGTGGTGATGCTATCTACGGCGCCACCTCAGGCTGGGCGAAAAGAAACTTTCACAACAAGCAGAAGAGAGAAGAAAACGTCGAAAGGAACATCAGGAAAATAAGCAGCTGAGGACTGACATCTCAGGGGCGCATTCCCATAGTCAGTTATGACTGAAGGGGCTATTATTATTATTACAGCTGTTTTGCCCCTTATATAAGAAAGGCCATCACTTAAGTTTTGCCTGGGGCTCCTTACATTGTAGTTATACCACTGGTATCGAAAAAATTGTCTATGTCAACAATTAATTATTCTGTTTTTTGTATGTAATAGTCGAATCGGTATATGCATGGTAAACTCTGTAATGTATTTTCTTTCATATTGAATGTTTCTTCTTTCGTTCGCTTGAAATATATTGTCTATATCTGCAATGGTTCTTGTATAAACTTCACTGTCTTTTGTAGTCCATAGGGAGGTACGTATAGTTTTCCTTCCAGTGTTGTTTCTCTGGGCCAGTGGGTTTGCCTCAATATATCATATTCGGGGCTGTCTTGAACTGTTCCTAGCTTGGTGATCGTCCTGCGTTGGTGTTGGTGGCTTTCTGATAGATTTGATAATCTTTTCCTTCTGATGGTACGTAACTGGTACACCCGGTTGCTCGTCTGCAGCACCTTCTTTAGCCAGTCGGTCTGCTGTCTCGTTTCCTGGTATTTCACAGTGAGACGGTATCCACTGCACGGCGATCTTGCGCTGGTTGCACAGTTCAGACAGTAAGGCTTGTATACCTGGTAATTTTCTGGACTGAGGTGCTTGAAGTGCTGATCTTGCATCTGTCAGGAATACCACAGGCTGTGGACCGAGATTGGTGTTCAACAGTTTCTCGGTTGCCACTTTGATTGCCTGAATTTCTGCATCATAGTTGTTACAGAATTTCCCCGTTGGTACTCAGACCGCATCCCTAGCGTTGTTTGGGTATTCTATGTACACTCTTGCTCCTCCATTCTTTACTGCATTTTGTGCTCACCCATCCTTGTATACTCAGACCCAGAGGCCCTGTGGGTATTCATCATCCAGGAAACTGAGAGTGACTGTCCTACGTTGCACGCTGTTCTGTTCATTCTTGTCGAGTATTGCTTTCACTTCTGTCTGGATGTATAATGGTAGTCCACTCTCCTCTCTCCAAGGGGTTTGTTCTGGCACAGACTTTAGGGGGCTATTACTTCAGGCAAGTCTAAGGTTTTTCTACGAAGTCGTTTGGCCTGGTGGATAAAACTGCTTCTTTTCAATCGCCCCATTGCTAGGTTTTGGAATCTGTCCTTCATTGGATGGCTCGGCATACAGAGGAACTTTTCTGCCTGTGTTAGCACTTTCGTGTCTCTGCGTTCTCTCAATGCTTGTATGCTCCCCATCTCCACTATAGAGGTTGGTTTCATTGCCCCCATATGACCCTAAGCGCCTGGTTTTGCACCTTATCTAGCTCTTGTAATGTGGTGTTTGATGCTGGACACCACGCAGCTGACCCATATTCCAGGTGTGGTCGTATTTTTTCAATTCTTTTGCTACCTGTGCAGTTTTCCCTTGTTCATATAAAGTACGAACATTCCAGGTGCCAATGCTGGAGATTTTCCTAGATGAAAAATTATCGTCCCCCTTATAAAATTTAATTATTTGTGGAGGGACTGGGGCCAATTTGGAAGATAAAAACACTGGAAATTATATATATATTCAGGAATTGTATGTCCAAGAGATTTGTCACCAAGAGTAGGTAAGAAGAGCGAGTGAGTGGCCTGGTATGTCAGAGTGAATATTTTCTTTGTTACGGAAAGATTGTATTATCTGGATTCCGCTTAAATAGTGTTTATTTACTGGATAGCTTTAGTAGGAACTTTGTTCTTTTCTTTACTGTCTATACTGTAACATAGTGCTAACCTTTGACGTTATTAACTTGTTGGGTTCTTCTTTTTTCTCTCAATAAGGGGAGGGCACATGTATTCTGTTAATTTTCTATGCATGTAAATCTGATTTTATTTGATCTTTCTTTAGATATTCGATGTTGTAAAGTTTAATGATAATAAACAACAAACGAAACTTAACTTGTGTGTTGGTCAGACCCATACCCAATTAACAATAGTTCTTCACGTCTGTGTGTCTTGTTGTCACTTAGTTGTGTGTGTGTGTGTGTGTATAGTTAAACTTATATTTACATATATAGGGAGGTATACGATTGTCTTGCACTAAAAGATAGTCGTATAGATAGGCTGGACAAGAGGAACTACTCATTCCAGAGACAGATCTTCTCCTTAGACTATTCGTTCGTGAAATCTATTTTCTCACACCTTTATATCTCACGTACTATCAGTATCACCATCCGCTCTACTCAGGCGGGACCATAAATATTTTTCAAACCTATCAAAATTTACGACAGGCCTCAAGTTATCTCCCCACTGACATTGCTATCAGACTCAAGTTATCTCCCCACTGAAATCGCTATCAGCCTCATGCTATCTCCCCACTACCAGCCTCAAGTTAGCTCCCCACTGACATCATTATCAGCCTCAAGTTATCTCCCAACTGACATTGCTATCAGCCTCGTTATCTCCCCACTGACATTGCTATCAGCCTCAAGTTATCTCCCCACTGACATCACTATCAGCCTCAAGTTATCTTCCCACTGCCATCGCTATCAGTATCAGCCTTAAATTATCTCCCAACTGACATTGCTATCAGCCTCAAGTTATCTCCCCGCTGACATTGCTATCAGCCTCAATTTATCTCCCCACTGACATTGCTATCTTCTTCTTCTTCTTCCATCCTTAGCCAAAGACCGACCAAGCAGTCTGTGGCCATTACGCCTAGCGGCGTCTTAGGGCAACAAGAAATTAACCGTTGTTCCGTTACGCCTAAAGGCGTTTATTGGTACAACAGTATATTATAATATAATTTATATGTTGTTTCCGTAATCAGTGTGACTGGCAAGCGGGTCATCAATCCGCTGTGCCCGAACTTGCCCTCGTGTGTACTCTCCTTCTGCCGCTATAAAACCTCCACTCTACCGAGACGTCAGTCCAGCCAAAATTTATTCGGGACCGAAGGTCCGCGAAAAAGAGCAATCTGGTACAGGCACAGCACCCTACGCTGTCTCCACTATGCTGGGAGGACCCGGCAACCGGGACCACGCACAGCCTTGAGAGGACAAAGATCGCCTGAGGCGGTAGTGCAAACACCTACAGGATGAAAATGGGGACAAATTTAATTCGGCCACAATGTGTTTTTGTCAATCCGGTAGTTAATGTGTTACGGGTATCTCCCCAATGACACCGCTACCTGCCTCAAGTCATCTCCCCACTGACATTGCTATCAGTCTCTAGATATCTCCCCAATGACATCGATATCAGCCTCACACCACTGTCATTCATTCATCATCCTTCAGCTCCCAACAGAGCACAACTATTCCTGACCCGTGCTATCAGCTCAAGGTCTATCCATGGTTCCACATTTTTGTCATGTCTTTCTCCAATTCTTTTCTTTGGTTTACCTCTTCCTCATCACTCTCTGTTCTCCGCAAATAAAAGGTGAAATTCGTGATAATTTACTAATAAGACAATTTTTAACTTGCAGAGAAGCTTATTGCATTGAATAAACAACAATTAGTAACATATAGCACACAACATTTGGGACAAAATAGTTTATTATTTGCTGTTCATACAGAAAGTATAATTAGAATGAATAAAGTCAGTAAATAAATCTACTAACTGCATGACTTCATTACCATACATTTAGTTTTTATTAAAAACAACAAAATTAGAAAACAAAAAACAAACAAGTTATCCACCAAAACATAGCAGGGAAATAATTATATTGTATTCTTTCTGCTGCGTCCTGATGACTTATGGTCAATGCACTATGAAAAGATTGGATGGGTATGAAAAAAAAAAAAACTGAAAAAAGGTGATTCGTCTTACGAGGACAAAAAAACAAAGAAAGTAGCCAACCATGAAAAGATTGCAAGGCCTGCATGCTCTTTTAATGGGTGTTCAATTTTCCAGAAAAGCTGTCAGGATTTTTTTTTGTCTTCTTAAATAACATTTTTCCTCACATTGGCGAGGCATGGTCTGTTCAACCTAGAAACGGGTTTTGTCGGTTATATTAGGACGCATGTCTGAATATAAAAGACCTTGTGATCTGGTTAATGTAAGGGATTATTTTATTGTTCGTTTCGGGACATTTTGACTTATTGTATTACAGTGGTCCATCTGCATGGTGACTGGATAGATAAATTATATTTTTAAATTGTGATATCCTCACATGTATCTATTGGATATACACACAATAAATGTTAAAACAAGGTGTCAAATAACTGTTATCTGATCAATAAGTCAGTTCGAGGATCGGAGTGGCTAAGAGGTATGGCGTCAGCCTTGAATTTTAGAGGTACCGAGTTCAATTCCCAGTTGAGGGAATATCATTTATGGAAATTTTTTTTCTCAGAACCAGTGGTCCTAATGATGTCATACTCCCCCCTGGTCTCTTGGGTAGTGAGATCGGATACCTAGCCTTCTTGGATAAGGGCGAGAAAATAGGAGGTCCCGTGTGCAAATTGGGCACGTTAAAAAATCCCACAGCAGTTGGAAATCGTAAAGAGTAGGCCTATCTGGAAGGCCGCTGCCCTGGAAAAATTAAAAAATTAGAAACCTACCCACCACATACATATTTATAGAATGTATGATTCCTGTATACATACATTGTTATCCTCGTCGGTGATATGGAGTTCGTGCACTGTGCTCAGATCCTCCTTGTGTGATCTAAGGGAGGAGATCAGACAACTGATGGAGCTGTCCGTGTGCACTGAAGATAGTCCTTAAAATCAAACCAAACCAATCAAAAATGACCAAAAAATTGATGGTTACAAGAGACAGCAAACATTGATGGTTACAAGAGACAGCAACAATTGATGGTTACAAGGGACAGCAAAAATTGATTGTTACAAGGGAGAGCAAACATTGATACCTATAAGAAATCATTTGTTGAACAGACTGGATCTCATGTTGAGTTGTAGTGTTAATATGGCATAACATTTTATGTAATAAAATAGCAGTTAATTGATGTTTGTTTCATAAAATTATTTTGGTTGGGCGTGAAGAAATAACGATTTAAAAATAGGACATGACTTTTCAACTGCTGTGTAGTGGTATAAAAGTATACTGTCTCAACTGTCTGTTAAGTTTTCAGAGCTTTTCAAATTTCTGAAGAAAAAAAAAGGCTAAGGACCTCTGATGATCTGTAGTTTGTACCAGAGATCAGAAAAGAACACACATTAGTTTACACTTGCAGTGGATCTCAACCATTTTACGACCACGACCCAAAATGTCACAGTTGGTAAAGCTGGCGACCCATGTACCAACACTGAAAAGTAAAAATTAAAACTATAAGAATTCAGCCAACAGCACGCTGGTTAAAACCTCAAGTAAGGGAAATGACTCATCGTAAGGGACATAATCCATCGCAAAGGACATAACCCATCAAAAGGGACATGCCCCATTGCAATGAATCCTAGTTTTAGGTTATGACCCACAGGTTGAGATTTAATAGCTTACAGCATTCTGACAATAAAAATAGATTAAGATCATGAGAATAGTTCATGTCTAGTATACACAACCCTGATTATTAAAGTATTTTCACCAAAGTTATGAGAACCAGAATAAATTCATCTTGATCACAAATACTTAAAAAAAATTATACTCATGGACAGAATATTCAAGGCATTTCAATTCAATACCCTTTAGCTCCCGAAGGAGCATAGGCCTTCAACAAACACATGCCAAGTCTTCCTGTCCTGTGCCATCCGCTCAAGTTCTTTCCGTGTTTTCCTCATCATTTTCACCTCTGTTTCCAGTTCTCTTCTCCATGTGTTTTTTGGTCTATCTCTGCCTCTCTTTCCCTGTGGATTCCAGAACAAGGACTGCCTTGTAATGCTATCAACAGGTTTCCTCAATGTGTGTCCTATCCATCGCCTTCTTCTCAACTCTTGTTCTACTGGCACTTGTCTGGTTCTTGTCATCAATTCCACATTTGTGACTTTGTCATACCATTTCAGTCCTTCTATTATTCAATGCATTAACAATATTTAAAAAATGATAAACTTACAATATTAGCTCGGCAACGTTGGCATAGCTGGTGTCACAAGAGGTTTTGATGTTTTTAAGAAAAGGCTATCCTGGACAAATAGGTGTATCACTATCAGAGGATACCAGGATAGTGCCAGGTGAGAGACTGGTCTTATATGTAATATCCCCTTCTCTGAAAAAGAGCAAGGGTGTATAGACAATCAAGGTGAGGTCCAGCTATGTAAGTTCCCAGAGTAAGGAAGGATGATGATGATGGAATTCTCTAGGTCCCTATCCGCTACCTCTTCTTAGGATCTCACCAAAGATTAAAATTTATTGTATAGTGTGTTTTTAATTGACTCAATTTTTGTCTAGGGTAATTTATTATAATAGGATGAATTTCAAAACAGAACTGTAACTTTAATGAAAATTAAGTAAATAAGACTGTCTGAATATATATATATATATATATATATATATATATATATATATATATATATATATATATATATATATATATATATATATATATATATATATATATATATATATATACACATAATACTACTAATACTAATAGCCTCTTCAGTCATAACTGACTATGGGAATGCGCCCCTGAGGTGACAGCCCTCAGCTGCTTATTTTCCTGGTGCTCCTTTCGACGTTTTCTCCTCACCTCTGCTTCTTGTGTGAGCCTCTCTTCGCCCAATCTGAGGTGGCGCCGTAAATAGCATCGCCACTTAGTGCGATCGGCAGCTTCATCCTCCCAATTTGCTGGATCCATGTCCAGTGCCCTCATATCTCTCTTGCACACATCTTTGAACCTCAGCTGTGGTCGCCCAACTGTTCTCTTGCCATCTGCTAATTGTCCGTAGAAGATATCTTTTGGGATGCGACCATCATCCATGCGGCGAACATGGCCAAGCCAGCGAAGTCTGCGCTGTCTAAGAAGCGTATACATACTTTGAAGGCCAGCACGTGACAACACCTCGACATTTGTCACTTTATCTTTCCACGAGATGCCGAGGATGCGGCGTAGACACCGCAAATGGAAGGTATTGAGCCTTCTTTCTTGCTTAGCATAGGTCGTCCAGGTCTCGCTGCCATATAGGAGTGTGCTGGTGACGCAGGCATTATATACCGCAGCTTTGGTCTTCATTGTGAGTTTAGAGTTTCCCCAAACACGCGATGTGAGGCGGGCAAAGGTAGCTGCAGCTTTGCCAATGCGGCTGTCGATTTCTGTATCCAGTGAGAGTTTGTCATTGATGGTAGACCCTAGGTATGTGAAGTGGTGCACCACTGCCAGTTCATAGTTATCGATAGTGATAACTGGTGCAGCACCCACATCCTGACTCAGCACATTCGTTTTCTTTAGACTTATTGTGAGGCCAAAGTCCTTGCATGCTTTAGTGAAGCGATCCATCAAGCACTGAAGCTCCTGTTGGCTTTGAGTGACGACTGCAGCATCATCAGCGAACAACAAGTCTCTTATAGTGACCCTTCTGATTTTTGTTTTTGCCTTCAGCCTTGAAAGATTAAACTTTAATTTTCCTGACCCTCAATCTTTTCAGGTCAGGAATATTCAATAATGCAATGAACGAATATTTACACTTTTAAAAGCAATAACAGGAAAATTTCAGTCCATAAGGCATCCTGTTCACAGGAAATCTATTCTCACTTGCTATGCAACTAAATGTCAAGTTTTTCTGGTTCTTGAATGTTGGCTTTAAATCTGTAGATTGGTTATATGTCTATTGATTGTCATCATTTATAGGTAAGTTAAGTAGACTATTTTCAACTTGGGTGAGCTTCTGAAATTGTCACTGGCTGGTGACTTATCTGTAGTTGCTGTTGACTTTTGCAGCCCACGACTTGATAAAAAATGTTCAGAGACTTGTGGAAAATACTGCTGGATAAAGCTCCTGACTTATGCCGAGCTGTGGTCTCCAGCAGCCTCCCATAACAATGGCCAGAGATCTCTTCAAGATACTGAGATCGAACCTGGAATCAAGGATAACCACATTTTATGTAGTCATCAGCCTCAACCCACATACACATAAAGGACGTCACAACTTACCCTTCAGACCTTGTGCTAACAGGTTGCACTAGACATATAAATTCTTTTCTACTGTTTGTTTTCCTGTGATTATCTTCTCCTGTATGAATTCCCTGTTAATGTCCTGAGCCCCATGTTTGGCTTCCATACGATAATTAGGTTAAGTGCAAAATAATATGTAACAGCTTGATTTCTTTGTGCCGTCAATTCCTGTAAGCCTAATACAGTATCTTTTACAATGAATCACTCCAGACGCAAATACTAATTTAATTCTCCACTAGAACTTACTGGTCGTAATTAGGCCATAGTTGCAAATATTATACACAGTTTTTCAGTTTCTCTCGCATCGCGAACATGTTTCCAACCCAACACTCATTCCTCCGTAGGTTAGCGTGACCTAACACATCCCATCGGCAGTATCGAATTAATATGGTACACATAGCCTGTTTACTTACAGGGCCTTTAGTTAAACAAAATATACAAGTAAAAATATATTCCTTACCCTCAAGTAATTTTGCACACTCACACACGCTGAAACTGGCCTACATAAGGTACTAGAACTGCTTTCCAGTCCAGGAAGGCAAAAGACAAGGTCGATGCTGTCTCTACGTCTGTCAGCTATGTGCTAAGTTTTTTCAAATTGAATGGCGGAATACCGCAGACGGTTGTTACTATTTATAGCCCTACATCCGCCTGCTCAGAGGGAAAGTCAAAAAGTTAATTTTTGGGACTTGTATTTTTGCGGTTTTAAGTGTGTGTGTGTGTCTAATCTGACCATACTTTAAGATTTTATATTATTGTTAATGTTATTTGTGGGCCGATTTTAATTATCAAAAGTGATAATTAAACGGCCAATTTATCTCTATCTTTCTATATAGTTTTCCCTTAGTTATTCCTTTGCATTCAAATGTGGGTAATTTTTTTTGTAATTAATTTATGCCTTACGCTGATGTGAAAATATCACAAATTAAATTTTTCTATTACCATACAATTTTATTATGAGGGAATCTCTATGTATATCTGTTAAGCAATATCAGCGCTATAATTCAAGATATCCATTTCATTTTAATTATCTTTAGTTATTAAGAAATAAATTATCTAAGTTCAGTAAAAAACACAAAATAGGTATTATTTCCACGTCAACCAAACTTTTCTTGTCCCTACAAAAAAGAGGAAACGATTTGATTGGTTGTTAACTTTGGTCTTCGATAAATTTTGACTAGTTTCCTAGAAAGATTCAAATTACTCTAGATAAATTGTTGGCGGTAAATTTGACTGGGCCCTCAGACAAATTTCAAATACTGTAGTTATTTATAGATTTAAAAATACGTTAACTAGTTTGTTTTGAGCGGGGAATTTGAGCGTGTTGTCATACGGATTCACTTCATTACAGCTGGCTAGTCCGTTTTAGGGCTTTATGCTAGCAGATAGATAATGTTAGTCTTTTTCAGGACTTGGTATCTATCAACGCTGATCGGGTTAGCAGTGAACGGAGTTCTTATTTTTGGATGGTAAATGCGCTCTGACATAGCCAAATAGGTTGAAAAGAACGCGCCTCGCCACAAGAAGGCAAAAACCGAACCAAACCAAACTAATTAAAAAATGATATAGACCATCTATGCTTACAACAACAAAAATATGTATAAATATATTTCTACATTTCATAACATACTTCTTCTTCTTCAAGTACCATGCCTGGCGGTGTAGGAGATCATGTCTCTCCACAACTCCCTGTCTACAGTACTACTGATCAATCTGTTGTTGATTCCTTCCCATGCCATGATGCCAAACTTCCAGTATCTGCTCTCTTTGTTGTCCCGTGTCTTCTTTTCCTTCAATCCTTCCAGTCATCATGATATACGAGGGGCATTCAGAAAGTAATGCACCACATCGTTTTTTTCAGGAGCTGTTTATTCAAAAAGCATGAAATTTATATACAATATACATGGCTATGTCATGTAAACATCGGTATTATTCAACATAATCCCAATCAACTTGTACGGCTTTATGCCAGCGCGAAACAAGTGCATGTATTCCAAGCCCGTACCAGATTTTGTCTTGATCATGTAGCCATTTCTTCGCTGCGTGAATCACTCCTTCATCATCTTCAAACCTTGTCCCACGGAGTGCATCTTTAAGTGGACCAAATAGATGAAAATCAGAGGGTGCCAAATCGGGACTATAGGGTGGATGGGGTAGTACAGTCCAACCCAATTTGGTGATTGCTTCCAGTGTTGCCAGACTTGTGTGAGGGCGCGCATTGTCATGAAGGAGAAGCAGGTCTGCTGGATTCTTGTGCGGCCGAACTCTGCGGAAACGTTGATTGAGTTTTTTCAATGTCTTAATGTAAGCTTGCGAATTGATTGTCTCTCCTCTTGGCATAACGTCCACAAGAATCACACCATCAATGTCCCAAAAGACAGTGATCATGACCTTTCCTGCTGAAGGAATTGTCTTGAATTTCTTTCTTCTTGGTGATTGCGGATGATGCCACTCCATTGACTGTCTTTTTGTCTCAGGTTCAAAATTATGTGCCCAGGTTTCGTCACCTGTAAACGCTCTTAGCCAAAAAGCTCTCTCCATCAGCATTGAAACGCTCCAACAATTCAGAAGAAATTGCTTTCCTTTGCAATCGGTGGTCATTTGTGAAACTTCGAGGAACCCATCTTGCGCAAACCTTAGAAAATCCGAGAGTTTTTATAACTGCATTTGCACTACCAATGCTGACTGACAGCTGTAAGGCCAACTGTTGAGTAGTGATTCGCCTATCAGTAAGAATAATGCCCTCAATGCATTTCAACATTTCTGCGTTGGTGGCTGTGGCAGGTCGTCCACAGCGCGGCCGATCAAGCAGCTCCGTATCACCACTTCCTGATTCTTTGAATCCAGCGACTGACTGTACTCCTGTCGACTGCAAAACTTCCATACACGTCACATAGACGCTTGTGAATATTCACAACAGTTTCCTTATCTGCAACGAGAAATTCTATCACAATTCGCTGTTTATAACGCAAGTTGCTAACACGCTCCATTTCAATGGTTTAGGGCAGCCGTATTATTTGGCCGGTTGCAGTGCAATTTGGTGCTCACAATTGGCACATGCCATATTTGACATGTGCAAAATTTCATGCTTTTATTTTCATTATTAGCTGAGAAAAACGATGTGGTGCATTACTTTCTGAACGCCCCTCGTATTTCAGCTTTCTTCTCATAACATGCAAACAGAAAGTAGCTTGCTTCCGTCTAACATAAGGAATAATATTCTTTTGCACATTGGCCTCTTTCAGGACATCCTCATTCACCGGTAATTAATTCCACCTCCCCCCAACCAGTGGAATGTAACTATGTCATGCTTGGAGGAAGGCGTTAGTTAGCAGTTAACAGTGGGCCCCAGGGACCCTTGCTAACGGCCGACAACCACAAAAAGCTATGCACTAAACAAAGAAAAGGCTCTCCGTTTAAACTAAAAGGTTGTAGAACCGGGTCCAGTATAACCTTGAAACTCTTGAGTCATGGAAAATGTGTTGCTCCAGAGCACATTTCAGTATGAGGCACTTCGTATCTGTTTCATCAAATACTACCAAACAGACCATATCGAATCAAGAACTGACATACAAGGTGCACTTGTAGAAGATGTTATAACAACACAGCTTCTTAAAGTTCACCTTTACCTCGCTAAAAATAAATTGATGGCTCAAGGAACTGTCGCAGTTATCGAATGATGGTTAGAAATGGAATTTGTTGAATTAAACGAATCGGCAAAACATTTTACTGATGAGTAATTAGAAGACACCAAAATGGACTCTGCTATATCTATGCCCCGTTAGGCAGTAGACACTACTTTTCCAGGCATCAATGACATTTCTACCAACAATGACATCCTCAACATCAACCGCAGCCCTAATGCAACACAGAATCAGAAATGTTGCCTTCTGCAGTTGTTGTGAGGGTGAATAAAGTTTGCATTCTGATCATTTATACCTGTGATACTATACTGTAATTTATTTTTTCAGAAGGCCCCATGTCTTTCTCTTTGCATTATATACACTATTTCTAGGAGGGATTACAGGTAATCCTTCTCCATGTTTCTTCTCCTTCTATTATTTACGTTTTTTCAAGATGAGATCACGAGGGAGTTTGATCTCATCTGCTTTATGGTTCTTCTTTATGTGTTTAGAATGGGGGTGTAGGGAATTGGACAGTATTATTCTAGATTAAGATTATAGATGCTAGATCAGGATTTGCACCAGTGTCCTTTTTTTAAAGATATTGCGTGGCCATATACGCATTTTTCGGGAGTTAAATTATTTGCGGCCATTTTTGCTTCATTTCCGCAGTATAGGGCTAGGACCAATTCCCGGTTCTTTGTCTAGCAGAAACTGGTTGCATCAGAAAGATCTAAGGTTCTGATTGGCTGAGAGATAACTGCAGTTGAAATGCAGAGCTCCGATTGGCTTTAGAACCACGCCGCGCATATGACGTCATGAAGTCGGCGCGTGGGGGTCTTGATTATAAAAGGCCTATATTTCATAGCTTCTTTCTCTTTTAATGAAAAAAAATTGCCAAAGCCGGGTGCCAGAAGCATATTGTCGATTGCCTTCAGTTGGACATTCGAGATTTGGTAAGCATGAATTTTTGCGTGAGGACTTTATTTAATTTTTCTAGTCCTAGCCGATCATTTAAGTTTCTTGGGAAGTTTTAGTTTAACGTTAATTCTCATCGGCAGAGCCATCAAATACGATCTTAGTGATAGACTTGAGAAACTTTATAGGTCCATTTAATTCCTTGTTGAAGGAATAGCGGCATGGTTTAAAAGTTGAGATATCACCGCTTTGTATTATTGCAAAGTCGGTCGGGAGAGAAACTCGCATCTGCGAATCATATGTATTTACAGAATAGTCGGGAGCGTGTGTAATGTGTATTTTTATTTGTGATTTTAGTGAGAGTATTGATGCTCGCTATTTATATAGTTACGCATATATCTGTGGACGGAAGTGATAGAGGTATTAATTGGAGCACATGTGTGCTATCAGTAATGAATGTATGCAGGAGCGCGTGGTTGAAAAACTGCGGCACCACGTGGCTGAACTACGGGGTTTTCAATTTGATAATCGGGGGTTATGTATAACTTTTGACGGCAGGTAGATGCTAGCGTAAACAGGATTATATGTTATTGATTGTGCATTATTGTTCTGTGAATTCAGAAGAGGGGAGAAGTAATTTTTAAGGGAATTATTTTGTATTACATTTAGAATGTGATTACTATTATTGACGGGAATTTTAGGAATTCCTAGAGAAGGCTAGTTTTAGTTGTGTTAAACATTACGGCATTAGTGTCAGCGTAAGAAGTAGGCCACAGTACGTCTGCCCAGACGGGCCATTGAAAATATTGTTGTTGCTCGGAGTTAGTCAGGCAGAACAGGCGATCTGGGTTAGCCAATGTTTACCTTGTGGGCTCAGGTAGAGAAGGGAGCTCAGTGGGAGAGCGGACTTTGTTTGCATGATTTTGTATGGTGGTGCATAACGGGAAAGAGTAGGGGAGCTGTATTGATTATAGACGGGGGAGACTTAAGTGTTAAAGACTTAAGGGTTTGTCAGGAAGTTAATTGTTATTTGTAATAGAGTATTTACGTTTTGTTTAGCTGTTGTTTTTTTGCTTTTGTCTAAACAGCAGGTGCCGGCTTTTTGTGGGAATGAGAGCGGAATTTTGAGACCACAAAATTTCTCCCACGGCAAAGTTGGGGCATTCGCAGAACCGCAAGGGTTTTACGTTAGTTGCCAGTAGTGGAAGGAGAGGAAGAAAATACGTTTTCCCAGCCAGGGGAAGACATTTTCCAGCGAATAGGATTTTGTGGATAAATCCTGAGCTCTGACGCTCGTTACACACGCAGATTTGGCAGGCTGCCAGCGTTGTGGTAATTTTTATGTTCGTTTCTTCACGGCCATAATAAAGCCGACGGCCCAGTTATAGGTACTCGGGCAGGTAATTTCAGAGTGGTAGAAGTCAGCTACAGTTCCAGTCCAGAATCCAGTGGGGTTCTGTTAAACCTCAGTCATCAATTCCAGAGTTAGTGGAGAGAGAGAGGGTAAACATTCTCTCTACTGAAGTCAGCACAGATAGGCAGAACTGTTAGTTTTGGTGAATCATAGCAGAGGACAGCTGCTGAAGTTTAGAGGTGCAGTTAGTTGTGTTCAGGAGATTCCAGGATAGGCTGTGTAGAACCGAAGTCTGTGCAGAGATTGTGTGGTCACTTCGCCGTCGTTCCAGCTATCAGTGGACTTAGAGTTAGAGTTAGCATTTAGAACAGCTAGTTTGGAGTGTAGGCGACATCAAGTGCAGTGTAGTTCATTTCAGTTAACCTTACCTTCTTTCTCCATACAGGTTGCAATTGTGGGAGAAGGGTTGGGGTTGATGCATTTTTAACTGTGCTTGATTTTGTTTCAGGTGGGCATCCTCGCATTTTTTGTATTTGACAATGCATATGTTTGTTTATAGGTGTATAATAAACTTGTATAAATTGTAGCTGGCATCAGTCATTTCCTTTAGTACAGTAGCTATATGTTGTCTGTACCTTGGTGTTTGTGAATCTTAATTGAACCTTATCCCCATAGGGTAATTAGAGGTGGTTCGAGGCCATAGCAATTTAAACGTCCGAAGTGGCGAGGAAAGAATCAACCTCGGAGCCAATGGTCTCAACTTTCACTTTTTGCACTATATTTCTATCTGAATCTAATTTTCCAGTCTTCCTTCTCACTAGTGTCTTGTCACTATAGGTAGACAGTCTCTAGTCCTAAATCCATTTCGTGACAAAGTGGGTGCTATCGTCCGGTGAATCATCTTTGTTACGTTCAATTCTGTGATCTTGACAAAGTGGGTGGCGTCGTCCTTGGGATCATCTTTGTTGGGATCAATTCTAGATTCATAGACTGTCTCTGTAGAAAGTTCTGGAAATAGATTTCTTAAAAATCCCCTAGACTTGAGCTATATTAAGACTGATCCAGCTATAAAGTTTTTTTCCACAGGTTGTAGTCAGTTTAGATGTTAGTTGTAGTAAGGATGTTTATGACTTAGAGGTAATTGATGGCTAATTGAATTTTTTTTCTTAACAGGAAAGTAAATTCGGGTTTTGGGTAGCTGGATACTTATAAATTTTTTCAGGTAGTTCCTTCCTTTGGCTTCTTTCTGTCATTTTCGGTAATTTGTGAGTTACAGCAGTTCACAAGTAAGATGGCGGAATTGGTCCAGTTACGAGCTGCTTGGCGGGAGGCAGTCGAGGAGATGGGAATAGATAAGGCCGAGACCAAGGCATACCTGGAGGCGGAGGAAAAGGAGCAGGCAGCAGAGAGACAACATGAACTTGCCATGCGTTCTCTGGAACTGCAAATTGGAGCCTCGGATGACATTTTAAAGAAATGGGAGAGAGAGCGACAAGAAAGCGCCAAGAAACGGGAGATGGATCGACTAGCAAAGGCGATGGAGCAACTAGCAAGGGAAAAAGAGCAACAAGAAAGAGCCGATGAATCTAACCACTCTATTTCTCAAGTTATGTCGCCCATATTGGACCACCCCTCTGAAAATCTTGCGCCCATAGCAAACGTGTCGGCTCAAACCGCGCCCCAACTCCAGGAAAAGGACTTTCCGTTGGAAATGGACCCGAAGCCCAAACAAGGGAGGGAGTTAAGTAAGGAAAGCAGACCTTGCAACGCTGGGAAGATTACGAAGCGATTCCAGGCGTGGAAACTGCATAACAGGGGGAATAATTCGAGCAAGCATTATAATTCGGATGGCTACCGATTCTCCCATGCTCGTGAGAGAGCACAACATACTTGATGCGTGATGCCATATGATGATGGATGGTATCCGCATGTCTGGTTTTGTGTAGTGTGCAGATGTGTTCAGTCAAAACAATGTTCATACAAAAATAACAGGGCAATCCACATAGGACGTCAGTAAACTCACGACGTATAAAGTCAATGATTCTTGAAACAGCCGTTGACGTTTTTCTTCATTATTTATTGTGGACGCCACAGTGACAAAATGGTTACGCGAATAGGTAGGCACATCAAACAGTCATTATCACAGCAACATTCAATACAGCAATAGACGGTAGACAGCATTACAATGATGAGTCAGATGCATGTTATATTTCATAGTGCTGTAAATGTAGTCAGGTGAAAAACTCCATCCTTTTCTATAACAGCCAGGAGATAACCAGATGTATGAGATCAGTTCACTCTCCTTAGTCTGACTTCAGCAAGACAGACACGTCTGCCGAAGTGTAAATAATGTCCTCAAAAATATCCTCTAGATAATAAAGGTTTTCCAAACCTAGTTCATTTAACAAAGTAGCAAGTAATGGTCCTTGGAACATGCATCAACCGATGCAGTACAATACAGCGACATGTGAGCTAGGAAAACATCTCGTGACGACGACTTTTGAAGACAGGCTATGAATCGAAATCGTTCACGACCAAAAATCGATAGAGTTAATGAAAAGTCAATTTACCTTGCCTTCAGGAAATACACAGAAATATTATGCCTCCCGGCATGTGCAAATACACTAGAGGTATTATCTCGAATAAACGAAATATCCATAAGAGGACTCTCACATTCCTGACAGAACAAAAAATAGCGGAGATCCTCTTTCAGCGAGGCATCTTTCTCGCCATTCAAATCGCTCACTCCACTAGTGGTGGGCGGAAACCGATCGACCAAGAAGCAAGACTAGTCATGCGCAGTCCAGCGCAAAATGACCACAGCTCAAAACTTAACTGCATTCAATACCAACGCGAGAAGACAAATGCTTACCGAGAAAAGTGACTATAAATTTCAAGCAGTTGTTGCCCTTGCGTTATAAAATAGATATTGTAATAAAACGATGTTGCGAGAATTTATCACGCAACATATCACCACCTCCTCCCGATAAAAAAAAAATGTGGAACATATTTTTTTTTTTTAAATATCAAAGAGCATGCGATAAGCGGCTCAAAACGCACGAATTATGCGCTGATAATTAATTAAATTGCCTAACATGAGGCTAAATATAGAGTGTCTTGTGAGGATATACCTCAACAGAAAAATAAATATGTCTCAAAAAATATTCACATCGGGGAGGTGTCACCAACACACATCACGTTAGCATGTAAACACAATATACATATGCGAGTTACCATAATCATCATTAAACAGCATACTCTAATATTGTCTTTAAAAATGGATGTACAAATCTGATAGGAAAATTTAATTAGTACATTATTTGACATGTAATGACATAAGTACATAGTAAAGTTAAACTACATGACGATCCAGGACATATGCTCTGGTATTCCGAGGGTAAGTACACAATCTAGGACTCGTCATGCTTGATACTAGTAAGGTAAGTCCTCAGCTCATCAATGACATTCTGAGAAAGTACAAGCATTATAATGCTAATTAATAACTAATATGCTTCATAAGGTACAATACATTATTAATAATTGTGGCTGTTTAGTAAACTAACGGCCCTTATATTAACCACTCAGTCTTCCTCTATCATCTTAAAAAACGAACAGAAGAAGATGATAACAAAGCACGATGGTGTGTACATATAAAGTGAGTACAGATGTGCTAATCTATTGTAGTAATATAGGTGTGTTATGACTCTGTAATATATAGGAATATAGGACAGAAGTATTAGTTGGAGTCATGTGGGCATCTAGACAAAATGTCAGCCATCACATTATCCGCACCACGGATAGCTCGTACCGTGAAGTGAAAAGGTTGAAGAGCTATAGCATATCGAGTGGATCTCGAACTCTTCAAATTCTTAGTCTGAATAGCTGTAAGAGCTTTCTGATCAGTCTCTAGAATGAAATGTGCGCCCAGGAGGAATCTTTGTAGCTTTAGAATTGACCAAACCATCGCTAACAACTCACGGTCTAAAACCGAGTAGTTCCTCTCTGCCGCATTTAGTTTTCTAGAAATGTACATAACAGGATGCAGAGTATTTGCATATTCTTGCATCAGTGCTGCTCCAATCCCAGTGGATGAAGCATCACTCCGAAGAACAAAAGTCCTGTCAAGAGTAGGTAATCTTAAGATGGGAGGAGAAGAAAATATATTCTTGATTTGGTCTAGTGAAGATTGGCATTCTTCAGACCAACGGACCAGATTAGGCGAACCTTTCTTCAACAATGTTGAGATAGGTGCCATGATCGAAGATAAATTTGGAATAAATCTCCCATAAAATTGAATTAAACCTAAGAGACTCCTAACTTGTTTCTTCGTTTTAGGAACAGAGATGTTCAGTATTTTGGAAGTATTGTGGTCTTCTGTCTTCAAGAGACCATGACCAACACGATGACCCAGGAAAGAGATTTCACCAAAACCAACAAAAGCTTTAGAAGGTTTTGCTGTCAAATTATTCTCACGTAGAGTGGACAGTAAGTCATATAACCCTAAATAGTGATCTTCCCAGGTATCACTGAAGAGACAGATGTCATCTAAGTATGCGATGACATCCGAACGATGTGACAGAATTCGACGCATCATGCGAACGAAAGTGGCAGGGGCGTTCATGAGACCAAAAGGCATAACATTCCATTGAAATAGACCCCTAGGTGTAGAAAAAGCAGTAAGAGGTTTGGCATGCTCTGCTAAAGGCACTTGCCAATAACCTTTAGACAAGTCAAGTTTAGTGAAGAATCTAGAATTAGAAAGTCTAATCAGTAGATCTTCTAACAAAGGCATCGGTTCAGCGTCGAACTTTGTGACCTGATTCAATTTGCGATAATCAACGCAAATTCGTATGTTCTTATCCTTCTTCCGGACAATAACCATGGAAGAAGAATATGGTGAAGTCGATGGTTCAATTATATTTAATTGAATCATTTCATCCAATTCCTTTTCCACCTGCGACTGAAAGTGTATAGGAATAGGATACGGCCTAACCCTAATTGGATTATTGTCGGTAAGGATTATGTCATGTTCTATGACATCTGTGTGTCCAGGAATGTCAGTGAGAACATCCTGAAATGTTTGTAACATCGACGAGACTTGTCGATGTTCGTCACCAGAAAGATTAGGAGAAACAGAAACGTTTTTCCAAGATTCCGTGGAATGTAATGGAACCACTGGAAGGGGAAGGTTGACATCAGAGAAGGTAGCTTCCTCATCCTGTATGACAGACAGGGATGAATAATGACCGTGAGGTGCAGGAGCATCATCCGTTGCCTGGAAAATAGGCAGCAAATAGTCCGGACGTTCGTGAAATTCCGAAAGCATGTTTATGTGGAAAGTTTTATGCTTTCCATCAATATCGACCACATAGTCAACATCGGAAATCCGAGAGACTATTGCATACGGACCTTTCCATGCAATAAGAAGTCTATTTTCCCTACTGGGGAGTAGGACGAATGCTTTGTCACCTGGACAAAGTTGTCGTAGACATCTATTCTTGTTAGCAAACTGCCTTGCCTTCTCTTTAGCAATTTCTGATGAAGCAGTTGCTAGCTTACATGCCTCAATGATCTTTTGTCTAAGAGCAATGACATACTCATATGAGGATTGAGTTTCATCGCTAATATCATCGGCAGTGATGAGATCGTGTAATAAAGACATAGGGCCGCGTGGACGCGCGCCAAAGACAAGTTCGAAGGGAGAAAATCCTGTGTGTTCATTAGGGACTTCTCTATAGGCAAAGAGAGCCGCGGGTAAAACCCTGTCCCAATCTTGAGGATGATCTTCAGTTATCTTACCAAGCAAAGTCTTGAGCGTTCTATTCAGACGCTCAACTAACCCATTAGACATAGGATGGTAGATACTACTGAGAGATCGTTCAATATGTAAGGTAGACATTACCTGTGACATAGTGTCAGATATGAGTTGAGTGCCATGGTCTGACAATATTTCTCTGGGGAACCCCAAGCGAGAAAATATCAACCAAAGAGCATCTGCGATATCTGTAGTAGATATGCTCTTAAGAGGAATAGCCTCTGGCCAACGTGTGCACATATCGACACATGTAAGGATAAACTGATGTCCTCTGGCCGACTTGACCTTAAAAGGGCCAATAATATCTATGGCCATTTTCTGGAACGGCCGAATAGGAATGTCAGCAGCCTGGATAGGCGCAGCATGTCGTGGTCCTCTAGATTTGACCTCCTGACATACCTTGCATGATCGGCAGTAAATACGAATGTCCTTATTGACAAAAGGCCAAAAGAAAGCCGCAAGGACTCTCGACTTCGTACGGGCAAAACCCATATGTCCAGCACATTGCGAGTCATGAGCATGTTGCAATATTTGCACTCTCATGCTCTTGGGAACAAGAATTTGCGAATGTGCCGACGTAGTCGAATCTTGTACCATACGTACAAGTACGCCGTTTCTCATTGCAATCCAAGATTTTCTATTTGTATCCTGATTCGGATCACCTTTCTTCGCAAGAACGAAGAATTTTTTTTAAAGAAGGATCTTCTTCTTGCAATTTTATGAAAGAGTCACGAGTGATTACTAAGTGACTATCTTGGCTATCAACTTCATTATCACTATTCAGTGAAGTTTCGGGTGTTTGTAGAGCTTGTGCTCTCGTAACTACTGCATTTGTAGCTTGCATGTTATTATCTTCCCAAGCAGCAATCTGCTGTGGGGTACACTCCCTAACTCCGTGAATACGACCAATAATAAGGTCCGCAATAGGATTAGGTAAGAGACAAGCATGCACATCACCAGTAAAGAAAGGAGTGGCAATGCGAATTACAGCAGTAGGATATTTTTTCTAGAGTGCCGCCAAATGTGACACATTTAATAACCCTTCCTGTAGCACAAGATGGATCTACAAGCGATTGTCTAACACCAATAGTGGTGCATCCGGAATCGAAAAGTAGTGAGACCGGAGTATCATTAACAAGACCCTTATGTAGGATTAAAGAACCCCTCCCGTCATGCGCAACAGCAGCAGGAAGAGCGGGAAGTGGGTGACCACAACTCAAAGTAGTTATGGTACCCGGTTCGAATAAAGTACTGCATTGGGGGCATTTGTTTGCTCTCTCAAAGTCAAAAGCAGAACCAGTGACAGCGTCAAAGTTTTTACTATCAACAACATGATTACAGGCTCCCTCAGTTTCCTGTTGTACAGCATTAGCCTGCTGATATCTCTTTTTTTTTGTGTTGAGATCTACCCCGACTATTATTACCTCTGAAGTTATCAGAGTTATTATTATTATCTCTGCAGTTATTATTGTCTCTATTGTAATTGTTATCCTGGTTCGAATTCCAGTTTCCACGATTACTATCATGTTCACATTGATGCGAACATCTATTTGTTTGGTTCTGAGGTCTTCGGCAGGAATAACCTCTATTACCATATCCTCTTTTGAAATGCCTATAATTATTAGGGTGATAGTAACGACCACTATCAGGTTGTCTCCAATTCTTCGAAGAAGAATCACCATGAAATTGGTTTCCATGATTTTGACAGAAATTACCGCTACTCTTTCTATCAAAATTTTGTTGGGATCTACGAGCAAAGTTTTGGCCATACGGAGCTGCCGAAGCAACTGGTAAACCTTCTTTCACCTTAGAGTTACCCATGGTTATGTGTGGGTGCGCAGTTACGTATTGGCAACAGAAATCTTCCATTTCTTTTATTGTTTTAGGTTTACGTTCATGAAGGAAAGCAAGGAAAGACTCATTGACAGACGACATGACTTTGTCTCTAAGTATTAAGTCCATAAGTCCTTCATAAGTTTTTTCCGTCTTAGATAGTTCAACCCATCGTGAGAAAGTAATGCGTATTCTTGCAATAAACTCGGAGAATTCAACTCCATTTTCAGGTAACATGTTTTTAAATTGTAGACGATAGCCGTCTTCGTTAAGCTGATATTTCTTTAACAAAGCGGCCCTGACAACCTCATAATTGTTCTTGTCAGGTTCATCCACCATATTTAATATACTTAGAGCTTTACCTGTCAGTATCCCTGATAACTGATAAACATATTTTGCTTTGTCTATGTTATGAGCTGTACATGCTTGTTCAAATCTGTCCAGATAGAACATTATGTCATCACTGGAAGGACTAAAAGTTGGCAACTTAATCTTAAAAGTATCATTATTAGCCTTACCAGAAGATGAACCCTTGTTTGAATCATTACCATTACTCATGTTCATCAATTTCAATTTTTCCAACTCTAAAGCTAAGACCTTTTCTTCATGTTCCATTTTTGCTTTCTCTTTCCTCTCATCAGACTCTCTCTGTAATCTTCTCTCCTCAGCCTGAGCCTCTATTTGAAGTCTTTCAGCTTCTTTCTCAAGTCTTTTATTCTCAGCTTCTTTTTCAAGTCTTTTATTCTCAGCTTCTTTTTCAAGTCTTTTATTCTCAGCTTCTTTTTCAAGTCTTTTATTCTCAGCTTCTTTTTCAAGTCTTTTATTCTCAGCTTCTAGCTGGAGTTTTCTTTCCTCAGCTTCTGATTCCCTTTTTTGTTTTTCCATTTCCATTTGGAATCTTTTTTCATCCACCTGCATCTGCAGTTTCTTTTGTTCAGCTTCCATATGCAGTTTCTTTTGTTCAGCTTCCATTGCTTTATCATATCGAGCAGTTGCAAATTCTTCTAACTTATCACCAGTCTTCCCAAGCAATTTACCCAGCTCAATAAAGTGCTCAAATGTAGACATGTTGTCTAACATATGAGTCCAAAACCTGAAATAATTAACTAATTTATTTCAAACCTAAGTGTAACAAGTCTTAATTAAGCACTTGTATATTCACATCACATTATATTATCCCAGTCTCTGTGGGAAACAAGTCTCCAATCAAAGAACTTGTATATGAAATATCAACAATCAATTCTTGATCATAAGTGCACTTCTCATTCAATAGTGCACGACACTATTCATCATTCATTTATCATCAGTGTAGTAGTAACAGTGCATTAGCATAGCCCATTAACTAATTACTATAACTGTAAACAATGACTATGTAAACACATGCAGAATGTAAACATTGAAAATGTAAACAATGCAAACAATGTAAACAATAACAATGTAAACAATAACAAAGATCAGCAACAATACAAAAACGTTCGCAGAAATCAACTAAAAATAAAGCAGAAATTAATGAAATATCACAAAAAATGTGACGATATCTGCGCTATAATTAAACAAAATACATGACACCACAGTGTATAAACAAAAATGTTGTATGAAACTAAATTATAGACAAGAGTAGGCTAACAAATACAAACAAATCAAAACAAAACTAAAGAATGCGAAATAATAACGAAAACAATATTAAAACATGTCATCACAGCTAACATAAATAGCAACAGAAGTCGCTTAGCAAATTCCAGTATCGGAAATTTGCAAACCCTACAGAAAACGCTCACAATAGACGACCTCTATGACGTGGCATAATCTAACGGAGACACCACCCAACCGAGAACCCGCTGAAATATAAACATATAAATATACGAATAACATATAAACATATAACATAAAGAATGAGATGATACACAGAAGACTCAGCAGAAGTATAAGGGCACAGTTTACATACAAACAGGCCACTTAACTTATAGGCTTCCAATCGTAGAACAGCAGAAAAAACGGATGTCAATCAACGTCCTAAAGAGCGAAGCTCCAACGATGATGGCACATCTGAACTGCTTCCACTGCTAACACGATGGTACTTGAGCTTCTGAAATACTGTATGTTGAGTTGTTTCGGCACTTGACCTTCTAATCCAAAAGTAAGTTGATGGAAATCGGTACTTGGCCTTCTTCAGAAAACAACCCGTTTCAACCGGCACTTGACCTTCACAAAAAACGACAGCACTGGAACCTTGACAGCAGCAACTTGCTTGACTTGCGTAAAGGATAACAGCAGTCCGAGTTATCCGGCAACATGTAACAACGCCGGGTACTGTCAAATTCTTGTTTCCGTCAAAAAGTTGAAATTTTGACTTTTACCGGGCAACGCCGAGTACTTTGAAAATTTTGAAGATGATGACTGTCTTGAAGAATGTTAATTTCTTGATGGATGCTGATAAATTCTTGTTGAAAATGAAGTGGGTAAGGGACCCCGTGTTTGCTGGTACCAGAATCAAACCAGCTTATGGCCACCAAATGATGCGTGATGCCATATGATGATGGATGGTATCCGCATGTCTGGTTTTGTGTAGTGTGCAGATGTGTTCAGTCAAAACAATGTTCATACAAAAATAACAGGGCAATCCACATAGGACGTCAGTAAACTCACGACGTATAAAGTCAATGATTCTTGAAACAGCCGTTGACGTTTTTCTTCATTATTTATTGTGGACGCCACAGTGACAAAATGGTTACGCGAATAGGTAGGCACATCAAACAGTCATTATCACAGCAACATTCAATACAGCAATAGACGGTAGACAGCATTACAATGATGAGTCAGATGCATGTTATATTTCATAGTGCTGTAAATGTAGTCAGGTGAAAAACTCCATCCTTTTCTATAACAGCCAGGAGATAACCAGATGTATGAGATCAGTTCACTCTCCTTAGTCTGACTTCAGCAAGACAGACACGTCTGCCGAAGTGTAAATAATGTCCTCAAAAATATCCTCTAGATAATAAAGGTTTTCCAAACCTAGTTCATTTAACAAAGTAGCAAGTAATGGTCCTTGGAACATGCATCAACCGATGCAGTACAATACAGCGACATGTGAGCTAGGAAAACATCTCGTGACGACGACTTTCGAAGACAGGCTATGAATCGAAATCGTTCACGACCAAAAATCGATAGAGTTAATGAAAAGTCAATTTACCTTGCCTTCAGGAAATACACAGAAATATTATGCCTCCCGGCATGTGCAAATACACTAGAGGTATTATCTCGAATAAACGAAATATCCATAAGAGGACTCTCACATTCCTGACAGAACAAAAAATAGCGGAGATCCTCTTTCAGCGAGGCATCTTTCTCGCCATTCAAATCGCTCACTCCACTAGTGGTGGGCGGAAACCGATCGACCAAGAAGCAAGACTAGTCATGCGCAGTCCAGCGCAAAATGACCACAGCTCAAAACTTAACTGCATTCAATACCAACGCGAGAAGACAAATGCTTACCGAGAAAAGTGACTATAAATTTCAAGCAGTTGTTGCCCTTGCGTTATAAAATAGATATTGTAATAAAACGATGTTGCGAGAATTTATCACGCAACATATCACCACCTCCTCCCGATAAAAAAAAAAAATGTGGAACATATTTTTTTTTTTTAAATATCAAAGAGCATGCGATAAGCGGCTCAAAACGCACGAATTATGCGCTGATAATTAATTAAATTGCCTAACATGAGGCTAAATATAGAGTGTCTTGTGAGGATATACCTCAACAGAAAAATAAATATGTCTCAAAAAATATTCACATCGGGGAGGTGTCACCAACACACATCACGTTAGCATGTAAACACAATATACATATGCGAGTTACCATAATCATCATTAAACAGCATACTCTAATATTGTCTTTAAAAATGGATGTACAAATCTGATAGGAAAATTTAATTAGTACATTATTTGACATGTAATGACATAAGTACATAGTAAAGTTAAACTACATGACGATCCAGGACATATGCTCTGGTATTCCGAGGGTAAGTACACAATCTAGGACTCGTCATGCTTGATACTAGTAAGGTAAGTCCTCAGCTCATCAATGACATTCTGAGAAAGTACAAGCATTATAATGCTAATTAATAACTAATATGCTTCATAAGGTACAATACATTATTAATAATTGTGGCTGTTTAGTAAACTAACGGCCCTTATATTAACCACTCAGTCTTCCTCTATCATCTTAAAAAACGAACAGAAGAAGATGATAACAAAGCACGATGGTGTGTACATATAAAGTGAGTACAGATGTGCTAATCTATTGTAGTAATATAGGTGTGTTATGACTCTGTAATATATAGGAATATAGGACAGAAGTATTAGTTGGAGTCATGTGGGCATCTAGACAAAATGTCAGCCATCACATTATCCGCACCACGGATAGCTCGTACCGTGAAGTGAAAAGGTTGAAGAGCTATAGCATATCGAGTGGATCTCGAACTCTTCAAATTCTTAGTCTGAATAGCTGTAAGAGCTTTCTGATCAGTCTCTAGAATGAAATGTGCGCCCAGGAGGAATCTTTGTAGCTTTAGAATTGACCAAACCATCGCTAACAACTCACGGTCTAAAACCGAGTAGTTCCTCTCTGCCGCATTTAGTTTTCTAGAAATGTACATAACAGGATGCAGAGTATTTGCATATTCTTGCATCAGTGCTGCTCCAATCCCAGTGGATGAAGCATCACTCCGAAGAACAAAAGTCCTGTCAAGAGTAGGTAATCTTAAGATGGGAGGAGAAGAAAATATATTCTTGATTTGGTCTAGTGAAGATTGGCATTCTTCAGACCAACGGACCAGATTAGGCGAACCTTTCTTCAACAATGTTGAGAGAGGTGCCATGATCGAAGATAAATTTGGAATAAATCTCCCATAAAATTGAATTAAACCTAAGAGACTCCTAACTTGTTTCTTCGTGTTAGGAACAGAGATGTTCAGTATTTTGGAAGTATTGTGGTCTTCTGTCTTCAAGAGACCATGACCAACACGATGACCCAGGAAAGAGATTTCACCAAAACCAACAAAAGCTTTAGAAGGTTTTGCTGTCAAATTATTCTCACGTAGAGTGGACAGTAAGTCATATAACCCTAAATAGTGATCTTCCCAGGTATCACTGAAGAGACAGATGTCATCTAAGTATGCGATGACATCCGAACGATGTGACAGAATTCGACGCATCATGCGAACGAAAGTGGCAGGGGCGTTCATGAGACCAAAAGGCATAACATTCCATTGAAATAGACCCCTAGGTGTAGAAAAAGCAGTAAGAGGTTTGGCATGCTCTGCTAAAGGCACTTGCCAATAACCTTTAGACAAGTCAAGTTTAGTGAAGAATCTAGAATTAGAAAGTCTAATCAGTAGATCTTCTAACAAAGGCATCGGTTCAGCGTCGAACTTTGTGACCTGATTCAATTTGCGATAATCAACGCAAATTCGTATGTTCTTATCCTTCTTCCGGACAATAACCATGGAAGAAGAATATGGTGAAGTCGATGGTTCAATTATATTTAATTGAATCATTTCATCCAATTCCTTTTCCACCTGCGACTGAAAGTGTATAGGAATAGGATACGGCCTAACCCTAATTGGATTATTGTCGGTAAGGATTATGTCATGTTCTATGACATCTGTGTGTCCAGGAATGTCAGTGAGAACATCCTGAAATGTTTGTAACATCGACAAGTCTCGTCGATGTTAGTCACCAGAAAGATTAGGAGAAACAGAAACGTTTTTCCAAGATTCCGTGGAATGTAATGGAACCACTGGAAGGGGAAGGTTGACATCAGAGAAGGTAGCTTCCTCATCCTGAATGACAGACAGGGATGAATAATGACCGTGAGGTGCAGGAGCATCATCCGTTGCCTGGAAAATAGGCAGCAAATAGTCCGGACGTTCGTGAAATTCCGAAAGCATGTTTATGTGGAAAGTTTTATGCTTTCCATCAATATCGACCACATAGTCAACATCGGAAATCCGAGAGACTATTGCATACGGACCTTTCCATGCAATAAGAAGTCTATTTTCCCTACTGGGGAGTAGGACGAATGCTTTGTCACCTGGACAAAGTTGTCGTAGACATCTATTCTTGTTAGCAAACTGCCTTGCCTTCTCTTTAGCAATTTCTGATGAAGCAGTTGCTAGCTTACATGCCTCAATGATCTTTTGTCTAAGAGCAATGACATACTCATATGAGGATTGAGTTTCATCGCTAATATCATCGGCAGTGATGAGATCGTGTAATAAAGACATAGGGCCGCGTGGACGCGCGCCAAAGCCAAGTTCGAAGGGAGAAAATCCTGTGTGTTCATTAGGGACTTCTCTATAGGCAAAGAGAGCCGCGGGTAAAACCCTGTCCCAATCTTGAGGATGATCTTCAGTTATCTTACCAAGCAAAGTCTTGAGCGTTCTATTCAGACGCTCAACTAACCCATTAGACATAGGATGGTAGATACTACTGAGAGATCGTTCAATATGTAAGGTAGACATTACCTGTGACATAGTGTCAGATATGAGTTGAGTGCCATGGTCTGACAATATTTCTCTGGGGAACCCCAAGCGAGAAAATATCAACCAAAGAGCATCTGCGATATCTGTAGTAGATATGCTCTTAAGAGGAATAGCCTCTGGCCAACGTGTGCACATATCGACACATGTAAGGATAAACTGATGTCCTCTGGCCGACTTGACCTTAAAAGGGCCAATAATATCTATGGCCATTTTCTGGAACGGCCGAATAGGAATGTCAGCAGCCTGGATAGGCGCAGCATGTCGTGGTCCTCTAGATTTGACCTCCTGACATACCTTGCATGATCGGCAGTAAATACGAATGTCCTTATTGACAAAAGGCCAAAAGAAAGCCGCAAGGACTCTCGACTTCGTACAAGAAAAACCCATATGTCCAGCACATTGCGAGTCATGAGCATGTTGTAATATTTGCACTCTCATGCTCTTGGGAACAAGAATTTGCGAATGTGCCGACGTAGTCGAATCTTGTACCATACGTACAAGTACGCCGTTTCTCATTGCAATCCAAGATTTTCTATTTGTATCCTGATTCGGATCACCTTTCTTCGCAAGAACGAAGAATTTTTTTAAAGAAGGATCTTCTTCTTGCAATTTTATGAAAGAGTCACGAGTGATTACTAAGTGACTATCTTGGCTATCAACTTCATTATCACTATTCAGTGAAGTTTCGGGTGTTTGTAGAGCTTGTGCTCTTGTAACTACTGCATTTGTAGCTTGCATGTTATTATCTTCCCAAGCAGCAATCTGCTGTGGGGTACACTCCCTAACTCCGTGAATACGACCAATAATAAGGTCCGCAATAGGATTAGGTAAGAGACAAGCATGCACATCACCAGTAAAGAAAGGAGTGGCAATGCGAATTACAGCAGTAGGATATTTTTCTAGAGTGCCGCCAAATGTGACACATTTAATAACCCTTCCTGTAGCACAAGATGGATCTACAAGCGATTGTCTAACACCAATAGTGGTGCATCCGGAATCGAAAAGTAGTGAGACCGGAGTATCATTAACAAGACCCTTATGTAGGATTAAAGAACCCCTCCCGTCATGCGCAACAGCAGCAGGAAGAGCGGGAAGTGGGTGACCACAACTCAAAGTAGTTATGGTACCCGGTTCGAATAAAGTACTGCATTGGGGGCATTTGTTTGCTCTCTCAAAGTCAAAAGCAGAACCAGTGACAGCGTCAAAGTTTTTACTATCAACAACATGATTACAGGCTCCCTCAGTTTCCTGTTGTACAGCATTAGCCTGCTGATATCTCTTTTTTTTGTGTTGAGATCTACCCCGACTATTATTACCTCTGAAGTTATCAGAGTTATTATTATCTCTGCAGTTATTATTGTCTCTATTGTAATTGTTATCCTGGTTCGAATTCCAGTTTCCACGATTACTATCATGTTCACATTGATGCGAACATCTATTTGTTTGGTTCTGAGGTCTTCGGCAGGAATAACCTCTATTACCATATCCTCTTTTGAAATGCCTATAATTATTAGGGTGATAGTAACGACCACTATCAGGTTGTCTCCAATTCTTCGAAGAAGAATCACCATGAAATTGGTTTCCATGATTTTGACAGAAATTACCGCTACTCTTTCTATCAAAATTTTGTTGGGATCTACGAGCAAAGTTTTGGCCATACGGAGCTGCCGAAGCAACTGGTAAACCTTCTTTCACCTTAGAGTTACCCATGGTTATGTGTGGGTGCGCAGTTACGTATTGGCAACAGAAATCTTCCATTTCTTTTATTGTTTTAGGTTTACGTTCATGAAGGAAAGCAAGGAAAGACTCATTGACAGACGACATGACTTTGTCTCTAAGTATTAAGTCCATAAGTCCTTCATAAGTTTTTTCCGTCTTAGATAGTTCAACCCATCGTGAGAAAGTAATGCGTATTCTTGCAATAAACTCGGAGAATTCAACTCCATTTTCAGGTAACATGTTTTTTAAATTGTAGACGATAGCCGTCTTCGTTAAGCTGATATTTCTTTAACAAAGCGGCCCTGACAACCTCATAATTGTTCTTGTCAGGTTCATCCACCATATTTAATATACTTAGAGCTTTACCTGTCAGTATCCCTGATAACTGATAAACATATTTTGCTTTGTCTATGTTATGAGCTGTACATGCTTGTTCAAATCTGTCCAGATAGAACATTATGTCATCACTGGAAGGACTAAAAGTTGGCAACTTAATCTTAAAAGTATCATTATTAGCCTTACCAGAAGATGAACCCTTGTTTGAATCATTACCATTACTCATGTTCATCAATTTCAATTTTTCCAACTCTAAAGCTAAGACCTTTTCTTCATGTTCCATTTTTGCTTTCTCTTTCCTCTCATCAGACTCTCTCTGTAATCTTCTCTCCTCAGCCTGAGCCTCTATTTGAAGTCTTTCAGCTTCTTTCTCAAGTCTTTTTATTCTCAGCTTCTTTTTCAAGTCTTTTATTCTCAGCTTCTTTTTCAAGTCTTTTATTCTCAGCTTCTTTTTCAAGTCTTTTATTCTCAGCTTCTTTTTCAAGTCTTTTATTCTCAGCTTCTAGCTGGAGTTTTCTTTCCTCAGCTTCTGATTCCCTTTTTTGTTTTTCCATTTCCATTTGGAATCTTTTTCCATCCACCTGCATCTGCAGTTTCTTTTGTTCAGCTTCCATATGCAGTTTCTTTTGTTCAGCTTCCATTGCTTTATCATATCGAGCAGTTGCAAATTCTTCTAACTTATCACCAGTCTTCCCAAGCAATTTACCCAGCTCAATAAAGTGCTCAAATGTAGACATGTTGTCTAACATATGAGTCCAAAACCTGAAATAATTAACTAATTTATTTCAAACCTAAGTGTAACAAGTCTTAATTAAGCACTTGTATATTCACATCACATTATATTATCCCAGTCTCTGTGGGAAACAAGTCTCCAATCAAAGAACTTGTATATGAAATATCAACAATCAATTCTTGATCATAAGTGCACTTCTCATTCAATAGTGCACGACACTATTCATCATTCATTTATCATCAGTGTAGTAGTAACAGTGCATTAGCATAGCCCATTAACTAATTACTATAACTGTAAACAATGACTATGTAAACACATGCAGAATGTAAACATTGAAAATGTAAACAATGCAAACAATGTAAACAATAACAATGTAAACAATAACAAAGATCAGCAACAATACAAAAACGTTCGCAGAAATCAACTAAAAATAAAGCAGAAATTAATGAAATATCACAAAAAATGTGACGATATCTGCGCTATAATTAAACAAAATACATGACACCACAGTGTATAAACAAAAATGTTGTATGAAACTAAATTATAGACAAGAGTAGGCTAACAAATACAAACAAATCAAAACAAAACTAAAGAATGCGAAATAATAACGAAAACAATATTAAAACATGTCATCACAGCTAACATAAATAGCAACAGAAGTCGCTTAGCAAATTCCAGTATCGGAAATTTGCAAACCCTACAGAAAACGCTCACAATAGACGACCTCTATGACGTGGCATAATCTAACGGAGACACCACCCAACCGAGAACCCGCTGAAATATAAACATATAAATATACGAATAACATATAAACATATAACATAAAGAATGAGATGATACACAGAAGACTCAGCAGAAGTATAAGGGCACAGTTTACATACAAACAGGCCACTTAACTTATAGGCTTCCAATCGTAGAACAGCAGAAAAAAACGGATGTCAATCAACGTCCTAAAGAGCGAAGCTCCAACGATGATGGCACATCTGAACTGCTTCCACTGCTAACACGATGGTACTTGAGCTTCTGAAATACTGTATGTTGAGTTGTTTCGGCACTTGACCTTCTAATCCAAAAGTAAGTTGATGGAAATCGGTACTTGGCCTTCTTCAGAAAACAACCCGTTTCAACCGGCACTTGACCTTCACAAAAAAAAACGACAGCACTGGAACCTTGACAGCAGCAACTTGCTTGACTTGCGTAAAGGATAACAGCAGTCCGAGTTATCCGGCAACATGTAACAACGCCGGGTACTGTCAAATTCTTGTTTCCGTCAAAAAGTTGAAATTTTGACTTTTACCGGGCAACGCCGAGTACTTTGAAAATTTTGAAGATGATGACTGTCTTGAAGAATGTTAATTTCTTGATGGATGCTGATAAATTCTTGTTGAAAATGAAGTGGGTAAGGGACCCCGTGTTTGCTGGTACCAGAATCAAACCAGCTTATGGCCACCAAATGATGCGTGATGCCATATGATGATGGATGGTATCCGCATGTCTGGTTTTGTGTAGTGTGCAGATGTGTTCAGTCAAAACAATGTTCATACAAAAATAACAGGGCAATCCACATAGGACGTCAGTAAACTCACGACGTATAAAGTCAATGATTCTTGAAACAGCCGTTGACGTTTTTCTTCATTATTTATTGTGGACGCCACAGTGACAAAATGGTTACGCGAATAGGTAGGCACATCAAACAGTCATTATCACAGCAACATTCAATACAGCAATAGACGGTAGACAGCATTACAATGATGAGTCAGATGAATGTTATATTTCATAGTGCTGTAAATGTAGTCAGGTGAAAAACTCCATCCTTTTCTATAACAGCCAGGAGATAACCAGATGTATGAGATCAGTTCACTCTCCTTAGTCTGACTTCAGCAAGACAGACACGTCTGCCGAAGTGTAAATAATGTCCTCAAAAATATCCTCTAGATAATAAAGGTTTTCCAAACCTAGTTCATTTAACAAAGTAGCAAGTAATGGTCCTTGGAACATGCATCAACCGATGCAGTACAATACAGCGACATGTGAGCTAGGAAAACATCTCGTGACGACGACTTTCGAAGACAGGCTATGAATCGAAATCGTTCACGACCAAAAATCGATAGAGTTAATGAAAAGTCAATTTACCTTGCCTTCAGGAAATACACAGAAATATTACGCCTCCCGGCATGTGCAAATACACTAGAGGTATTATCTCGAATAAACGAAATATCCATAAGAGGACTCTCACATTCCTGACAGAACAAAAAATAGCGGAGATCCTCTTTCAGCGAGGCATCTTTCTCGCCATTCAAATCGCTCACTCCACTAGTGGTGGGCGGAAACCGATCGACCAAGAAGCAAGACAAGTCATGCGCAGTCCAGCGCAAAATGACCACAGCTCAAAACTTAACTGCATTCAATACCAACGCGAGAAGACAAATGCTTACCGAGAAAAGTGACTATAAATTTCAAGCAGTTGTTGCCCTTGCGTTATAAAATAGATATTGTAATAAAACGATGTTGCGATATTTTTTTTTAAATATCAAAGAGCATGCGATAAGCGGCTCAAAACGCACGAATTATGCGCTGATAATTAATTAAATTGCCTAACATGAGGCTCTCCATAATAGAGTGTCTTGTGAGGATATACCTCAACAGAAAAATAAATATGTCTCAAAAAATATTCACATCGGGGAGGTGTCACCAACACACATCACGTTAGCATGTAAACACAATATACGTATGCAAGTTACCATAATCATCATTAAACAGCATACTCTAATATTGTCTTTTAAAAACAAACCCCCCCCCCACTGGATGTACAAATCTGATAGGAAAATTTAAATAGTACATTCTTTGACATGTAATGACATAAGTACATAGTAAAGTTAAACTACATGACGATCCAGGACATATGCTCTGGTATTCCGAGGGTAAGTACACAATCTAGGACTCGTCATGCTTGATACTAGTAAGGTAAGTCCTCAGCTCAACAATGACATTCTGAGAAAGTACAAGCATTATAATGCTAATTAATAACTAATATGCTTCATAAGGTACAATACATTATTAATAATTGTGGCTGTTTAGTAAACTAACGGCCCTTATATTAACTACTCAGTCCTCCTCTATCATCTTAAAAACGAACAGAAGAAGATGATAACAAAGCACGATAGTGTGTACATATAAAGTGAGTACAGATGTGCTAATCTATTGTAGTAATATAGGTGTGTTATGACTCTGTAATATATAGGAATATAGGACAGAAGTATTAGTTGGAGTCATGTGGGCATCTAGACAAAATGTCAGCCATCACATTATCCGCACCACGGATAGCTCGTACCGTGAGGTGAAAAGGTTGAAGAGCTATAGCATATCGAGTGGATCTCGAACTCTTCAAATTCTTAGTCTGAATAGCTGTAAGAGCTTTCTGATCAGTCTCTAGAATGAAATGTGCGCCCAGGAGGAATCTTTGTAGCTTTAGAATTGACCAAACCATCGCTAACAACTCACGGTCTAAAACCGAGTAGTTCCTCTCTGCCGCATTTAGTTTTCTAGAAATGTACATAACAGGATGCAGAGTATTTGCATATTCTTGCATCAGTGCTGCTCCAATCCCAGTGGATGACGCATCACTCCGAAGAACAAAAGTCCTATCAAGAGTAGGTAATCTTAAGATGGGAGGAGAAGAAAATATATTCTTGATTTGGTCTAGTGAAGATTGGCATTCTTCAGACCAACGGACCAGATTAGGCGAACCTTTCTTCAACAATGTTGCGAGAGGTGCCATGATCGAAGATAAATTTGGAATAAATCTCCCATAAAATTGAATTAAACCTAAGAGACTCCTAACTTGTTTCTTCGTTTTAGGAACAGAGATGTTCAGTATTTTGGAAGTATTGTGGTCTTCTGTCTTCAAGAGACCATGACCAACACGATGACCCAGGCAAGAGATTTCACCAAAACCAACAAAAGCTTTAGAAGGTTTTGCTGTCAAATTATTCTCACGTAGAGTGGACAGTAAGTCATATAACCCTAAATAGTGATCTTCCCAGGTATCACTGAAGAGACAGATGTCATCTAAGTATGCGATTACATCCGAACGATGTGACAGAATTCGACGCATCATGCGAACGAAAGTGGCAGGGGCGTTCATGAGACCAAAAGGCATAACATTCCATTGAAATAGACCCCTAGGTGTAGAAAAAGCAGTAAGAGGTTTGGCATGCTCTGCTAAAGGCACTTGCCAATAACCTTTAGACAAGTCAAGTTTAGTGAAGAATCTAGAATTAGAAAGTCTAATCAGTAGATCTTCTAACAAAGGCATCGGTTCAGCGTCGAACTTTGTGACCTGATTCAATTTGCGATAATCAACGCAAATTCGTATGTTCTTATCCTTCTTCCGGACAATAACCATGGAAGAAGAATATGGTGAAGTCGATGGTTCAATTATATTTAATTGAATCATTTCATCCAATTCCTTTTCCACCTGCGACTGAAAGTGTATAGGAATAGGATACGGCCTAACCCTAATTGGATTATTGTCGGTAAGAATTATGTCATTTTCTATGACATCTGTGTGTCCAGGAATGTCAGTGAGAACATCCTGAAATGTTTGTAACATCGACGAGACTTGTCGATGTTCGTCACCAGAAAGATTAGGAGAAACAGAAACGTTTTTCCAAGATTCCGTAGAATGTAATGGAACCACTGGAAGGGGAAGGTTGACATCAGAGAAGGTAGCTTCCTCATCCTGTATGACAGACAGGGATGAATAATGACCGTGAGGTGCAGGAGCATCATCCGTTGCCTGGAAAATAGGCAGCAAATAGTCCGGACGTTCGTGAAATTCCGAAAGCATGTTTATGTGGAACATTTTATGCTTTCCATCAATATCGACCACATAGTCAACATCGGAAATCCGAGAGACTATTGCATACGGACCTTTCCATGCAATAAGAAGTCTATTTTCCCTACTGGGGAGTAGGACGAATGCTTTGTCACCTGGACAAAGTTGTCGTAGACATCTATTCTTGTTAGCAAACTGCCTTGCCTTCTCTTTAGCAATTTCTGATGAAGCAGTTGCTAGCTTACATGCCTCAATGATCTTTTGTCTAAGAGCAATGACATACTCATATGTGGATTGAGTTTCATCGCTAATATCATCGGCAGTGATGAGATCGTGTAATAAAGACATAGGGCCGCGTGGACGCGCGCCAAAGACAAGTTCGAAGGGAGAAAATCCTGTGTGTTCATTAGGGACTTCTCTATAGGCAAAGATGGCCGCGGGTAAAACCCTGTCCCAATCTTGAGGATGATCTTCAGTTATCTTACCAAGCAAAGTCTTGAGCGTTCTATTCAGATGCTCAACTAACCCATTAGACATAGGATGGTAGATACTACTGAGAGATCGTTCAATATGTAAGGTAGACATTACCTGTGACATAGTGTCAGATATGAGTTGAGTGCCATGGTCTGACAATATTTCTCTGGGGAACCCCAAGCGAGAAAATATCAACCGAAGAGCATCTGCGATATCTGTAGTAGATATGCTCTTAAGAGGAATAGCCTCTGGCCAACGTGTGCACATATCGACACATGTAAGGATAAACTGATGTCCTCTGGCCGACTTGACCTTAAAAGGGCCAATAATATCTATGGCCATTTTCTGAAACGGCCGAATAGGAATGTCAGCAGCCTGGATAGGCGCAGCATGTCGTGGTCCTCTAGATTTGACCTCCTGACATACCTTGCATGATCGGCAGTAAATACGAATGTCCTTATGACAAAAGGCCAAAAGAAAGCCGCAAGGACTCTCGACTTCGTACGGGCAAAACCCATATGTCCAGCACATTGCGAGTCATGAGCATGTTGCAATATTTGCACTCTCATGCTCTTGGGAACAAGAATTTGCGAATGTGCCGACGTAGTCGAATCTTGTACCATACGTACAAGTACGCCGTTTCTCATTGCAATCCAAGATTTTCTATTTGTATCCTGATTCGGATCACCTTTCTTCGCAAGAACGAAGAATTTTTTTAAAGAAGGATCGTCTTCTTGCAATTTTATGAAAGAGTCACGAGTGATTACTAAGTGACTATCTTGGCTATCAACTTCATTATCACTATTCAGTGAAGTTTCGGGTGTTTGTAGAGCTTGAGCTCTTGTAACTACTGCATTTGTAGCTTGCATGTTATTATCTTCCCAAGCAGCAATCTGCTGTGGGGTACACTCCCTAACTCCGTGAATACGACCAATAATAAGGTCCGCAATAGGATTAGGTAAGAGACAAGCATGCACATCACCAGTAAAGAAAGGAGTGGCAATGCGAATTACAGCAGTAGGATATTTTTCTAGAGTGCCGCCAAATGTGACACATTTAATAACCCTTCCTGTAGCACAAGATGGATCTACAAGCGATTGTCTAACACCAATAGTGGTGCATCCGGAATCGAAGAGTAGTGAGACCGGAGTATCATTAACAAGACCCTTATGTAGAATTAAAGAACCCCTCCCGTCATGCGCAACAGCAGCAGGAAGAGCGGGAAGTGGGTGACCACAACTCAAAGTAGTTATGGTACCCGGTTCGAATAAAGTACTGCATTGGGGGCATTTGTTTGCTCTCTCAAAGTCAAAAGCAGAACCAGTGACAGCGTCAAAGTTTTTACTATCAACAACATGATTACAGGCTCCCTCAGTTTCCTGTTGTACAGCATTAGCCTGCTGATATCTCTTTTTTTTGTGTTGAGATCTCCCCCGACTATTATTACCTCTGAAGTTATCAGAGTTATTATTATCTCTGCAGTTATTATTGTCTCTATTGTAATTGTTATCCTGGTTCGAATTCCAGTTTCCACGATTACTATCATGTTCACATTGATGCGAACATCTATTTGTTTGGTTCTGAGGTCTTCGGCAGGAATAACCTCTATTACCATATCCTCTTTTGAAATGCCTATAATTATTAGGGTGATAGTAACGACCACTATCAGGTTGTCTCCAATTCTTCGAAGAAGAATCACCATGAAATTGGTTTCCATGATTTTGACAGAAATTACCGCTACTCTTTCTGTCAAAATTTTGTTGGGATCTACGAGCAAAGTTTTGGCCATACGGAGCTGCCGAAGCAACTGGTAAACCTTCTTTCACCTTAGAGTTACCCATGGTTATGTGTGGGTGCGCAGTTACGTATTGGCAACAGAAATCTTCCATTTCTTTTATTGTTTTAGGTTTACGTTCATGAAGGAAAGCAAGGAAAGACTCATTGACAGACGACATGACTTTGTCTCTAAGTATTAAGTCCATATGTCCTTCATAAGTTTTTTCCGTCTTAGATAGTTCAACCCATCGTGAGAACGTAATGCGTATTCTTGCAATAAACTCGGAGAATTCAACTCCATTTTCAGGTAACATGTTTTTAAATTGTAGACGATAGCCGTCTTCGTTAAGCTGATATTTCTTTAACAGAGCGGCCCTGACAACCTCATAATTGTTCTTGTCAGGTTCATCCACCATATTAATATACTTAGAGCTTTACCTGTCAGTATCCCTGATAACTGATAAACATATTTTGCTTTGTCTATGTTATGAGCTGTACATGCTTGTTCAAATCTGTCCAGAGAGAACATTATGTCATCACTGGAAGGACTAAATGTTGGTAACTTAATCTTAAAAGTATCATTATTAGCCTTACCAGAAGATGAACCCTTGTTGGAATCATTACCATTACTCATGTTCATCAATTTCAATTTTTCCAACTCTAAAGCTAAGACCTTTTCTTCATGTTCCATTTTTGCTTTCTCTTTCCTCTCATCAGACTCTCTCTGTAATCTTCTCTCCTCAGCCTGAGCCTCTATTTGAAGTCTTTCAGCTTCTTTCTCAAGTCTTTTATTCTCAGCCTCTTTTTCAAGTCTTTTATTCTCAGCCTCTTTTTCAAGTCTTTTATTCTCAGCCTCTTTTTCAAGTCTTTCAGCTTCTAGCTTCTAGCTGGAGTTTTCTCTCCTCAGCTTCTGATTCCCTTTTTTTGTTTTTCCATTTCCATTTGGAATCTTTTTCCATCCACCTGCATCTGCAGTTTCTTTTGTTCAGCTTCCATATGCAGTTTCTTTTGTTCAGCTTCCATTGCTTTATCATATCGAGCAGTTGCAAATTCTTCTAACTTATCACCAGTCTTCCCAAGCAATTTACCCTGCTCAATAAAGTGCTCAAATGTAGACATGTTGTCTAACATATGAGTCCAAAACCTGAAATAATTAACTAATTTATTTCAAACCTAAGTGTAACAAGTCTTAATTAAGCACTTGTATATTCACATCACATTATATTATCCCAGTCTCTGTGGGAAACAAGTCTCCAATCAAAGAACTTGTATATGAAATATCAACAATCAATTCTTGATCATAAGTGCACTTCTCATTCAATAGTGCACGACACTATTCATCATTCATTTATCATCAGTGTAGTAGTAACAGTGCATTAGCATAGCCCATTAACTAATTACTATAACTGTAAACAATGACTATGTAAACACATGCAGAATGTAAACATTGAAAATGTAAACACTGCAAACAATGTAAACAATAACAATGTAAACAATAACAAAGATCAGCAACAATACAAAAACGTTCGCAGAAATCAACTAAAAATAAAGCAGAAATTAATGAAATATCACAAAAAATGTGACGATATCTGCGCTATAATTAAACAAAATACATGACACCACAGTGTATAAACAAAAATGTTGTATGAAACTAAATTATAGACAAGAGTAGGCTAACAAATACAAACAAATCAAAACAAAACTAAAGAATGCGAAATAATAACGAAAACAATATTAAAACATGTCATCACAGCTAACATAAATAGAAACAGAAGTCGCTTAGCAAATTCCAGTATCGGAAATTTGCAAACCCTACAGAAAACGCTCACAATAGACGACCTCTATGACGTGGCATAATCTAACGGAGACACCACCCAACCGAGAACCCGCTGAAATATAAACATATAAATATACGAATAACATATAAACATATAACATAAAGAATGAGATGATACACAGAAGACTCAGCAGAAGTATAAGGGCACAGTTTACATACAAACAGGCCACTTAACTTATAGGCTTCCAATCGTAGAACAGCAGAAAAAAACGGATGTCAATCAACGTCCTAAAGAGCGAAGCTCCAACGATGATGGCACATCTGAACTGCTTCCACTGCTAACACGATGGTACTTGAGCTTCTGAAATACTGTATGTTGAGTTGTTTCGGCACTTGACCTTCTAATCCAAAAGTAAGTTGATGGAAATCGGTACTTGGCCTTCTTCAGAAAACAACCCGTTTCAACCGGCACTTGACCTTCACAAAAAACGACAGCACTGGAACCTTGACAGCAGCAACTTGCTTGACTTGCGTAAAAGATAACAGCAGTCCGAGTTATCCGGCAACATGTAACAACGCCGGGTACTGTCAAATTCTTGTTTCCGTCAAAAAGTTGAAATTTTGACTTTTACCGGGCAACGCCGAGTACTTTGAAAATTTGAAAGATGTTGACTGTATTGAAGAATGTTAATTTCTTGATGGATGCTGATAAATTCTTGTTTGAAAATGAAGTGGGTAAGGGACCCCGTGTTTGCTGGTACCAGAATCAAACCAGCTTATGGCCACCAAATGATGCGTGATGCCATATGATGATGGATGGTATCCGCATGTCTGGTTTTGTGTAGTGTGCAGATGTGTTCAGTCAAAAACAATGTTCATACAAAAATAACAGGGCAATCCACATAGGACGTCAGTAAACTCACGACGTATAAAGTCAATGATTCTTGAAACAGCCGTTGACGTTTTTCTTCATTATTTATTGTGGACGCCACAGTGACAAAATGGTTACGCGAATATGTAGGCACATCAAACAGTCATTATCACAGCAACATTCAATACAGCAATAGACGGTAGACAGCATTACAATGATGAGTCAGATGCATGTTATATTTCATAGTGCTGTAAATGTAGTCAGGTGAAAAAAACTCCATCCTTTTCTATAACAGCCAGGAGATAACCAGATGTATGAGATCAGTTCACTCTCCTTAGTCTGACTTCAGCAAGACAGACACGTCTGCCGAAGTGTAAATAATGTCCTCAAAAATATCCTCTAGATAATAAAGGTTTTCCAAACCTAGTTCATTTAACAAAGTAGCAAGTAATGGTCCTTGGAACGTGCATCAACCGATGCAGTACAATACAGCGACATGTGAGCTAGGAAAACATCTCGTGACGACGACTTTCGAAGACAGGCTATGAATCGAAATCGTTCACGACCAAAAATCGATAGAGTTAATGAAAAGTCAATTTACCTTGCCTTCAGGAAATACACAGAAATATCACGCCTCCCGACATGTGGGAAACACTAGAGGTATTATCTCGAATAAACGAAATATCCATTAAGAGGACTACACATCCCTGACAGAACAAAAAATAGCGGAAACCGATCGACCAAGAAGCAAGACAAGTCATGCGCAGTCCAGCGCAAAATGACCACAGCTCAAAACTTAACTGCATTCAATACCAACGCGAGAAGACAAATGCTTACCGAGAAAAGTGACTATAAATTTCAAGCAGTTGTTGCCCTTGCGTTATAAAATAGATATTGTAATAAAACGATGTTGCGAGAATTTATCACGCAACATATCACCACCTCCTCCCGATAAAAAAAAAATGTGGAACATATTTTTTTTTTTTAAATATCAAAGAGCATGCGATAAGCGGCTCAAAACGCACGAATTATGCGCTGATAATTAATTAAATTGCCTAACATGAGGCTAAATATAGAGTGTCTGGTGAGGATATACCTCAACAGAAAAATAAATATGTCTCAAAAAAATATTCACATCGGGGAGGTGTCACCAACACACATCACGTTAGCATGTAAACACAATATACGTATGCAAGTTACTATAATCATCATTAAACAGCATACTCTAATATTGTCTTTAAAAATGGATGTACAAATCTGATAGGAAAATTTAAATAGTACATTCTTTGACATGTAATGACATAAGTACATAGTAAAGTTAAACTACATGACGATCCAGGACATATGCTCTGGTATTCCGAGGGTAAGTACACAATCTAGAACTCGTCATGCTTGATACTAGTAAGGTAAGTCCTCAGCTCAACAATGACATTCTGAGAAAGTACAAGCAATATAATGCTAATTAATAACTAATATGCTTCATAAGGTACAATACATTATTAATAATTGTGGCTGTTTAGTAAACTAACGGCCCTTATATTAACTACTCAGTCCTCCTCTATCATCTTAAAAAACGAACAGAAGAAGATGACAACAAAGCACGATAGTGTGTACATATAAAGTAAGTACAGATGTGCTAATCTATTGTAGAAATATAGGTGTGTTATGACTCTGTAATATATGGAAATATAGGACAGAAGTATTAGTTGGAGTCATGTGGGCATCTAGACAAAATGTCAGCCATCACATTATCCGCACCACGGATAGCTCGTACCGTGAAGTGAAAAGGTTGAAGAGCTATAGCATATCGAGTGGATCTCGAACTCTTCAAATTCTTAGTCTGAATAGCTGTAAGAGCTTTCTGATCAGTCTCTAGAATGAAATGTGCGCCCAGGAGGAATCTTTGTAGCTTTAGAATTGACCAAACCATCGCTAACAACTCACGGTCTAAAAACGAGTAGTTCCTCTCTGCCGCATTTAGTTTTCTAGAAATGTACATAACAGGATGCAGAGTATTTGCATATTCTTGCATCAGTGCTGCTCCAATCCCAGTGGATGAAGCATCACTCCGAAGAACAAAAGTCCTATCAAGAGTAGGTAATCTTAAGATGGGAGGAGAAGAAAATATATTCTTGATTTGGTCTAGTGAAGATTGGCATTCTTCAGACCAACGGACCAGATTAGGCGAACCTTTCTTCAACAATGTTGAGAGAGGTGCCATGATCGAAGATAAATTTGGAATAAATCTCCCATAAAATTGAATTAAACCTAAGAGACTCCTAACTTGTTTCTTCGTTTTAGGAACAGAGATGTTCAGTATTTTGGAAGTATTGTGGTCTTCTGTCTTCAAGAGACCATGACCAACACGATGACCCAGGAAAGAGATTTCACCAAAACCAACAAAAGCTTTAGAAGGTTTTGCTGTCAAATTATTCTCACGTAGAGTGGACAGTAAGTCATATAACCCTAAATAGTGATCTTCCCAGGTATCACTGAAGAGACAGATGTCATCTAAGTATGCGATGACATCCGAACGATGTGACAGAATTCGACGCATCATGCGAACGAAAGTGGCAGGGGCGTTCATGAGACCAAAAGGCATAACATTCCATTGAAATAGACCCCTAGGTGTAGAAAAAGCAGTAAGAGGTTTGGCATGCTCTGCTAAAGGCACTTGCCAATAACCTTTAGACAAGTCAAGTTTAGTGAAGAATCTAGAATTAGAAAGTCTAATCAGTAGATCTTCTAACAAAGGCATCGGTTCAGCGTCGAACTTTGTGACCTGATTCAATTTGCGATAATCAACGCAAATTCGTATGTTCTTATCCTTCTTCCGGACAATAACCATGGAAGAAGAATATGGTGAAGTCGATGGTTCAATTATATTTAATTGAATCATTTCATCCAATTCCTTTTCCACTTGCGACTGAAAGTGTATAGGAATAGGATACGGCCTAACCCTAATTGGATTATTGTCGGTAGGAATTATGTCATGTTCTATGACATCTGTGTGTCCAGGAATGTCAGTGAGAACATCCTGAAATGTTTGTAACATCGACGAGACTTGTCGATGTTCGTCACCAGAAAGATTAGGAGAAACAGAAACGTTTTTCCAAGATTCCGTGGAATGTAATGGAACCACTGGAAGGGGAAGGTTGACATCAGAGAAGGTAGCTTCCTCATCCTGTATGACAGACAGGGATGAATAATGACCGTGAGGTGCAGGAGCATCATCCGTTGCCTGGAAAATAGGCAGCAAATAGTCCGGACGTTCGTGAAATTCCGAAAGCATGTTTATGTGGAAAGTTTTATGCTTTCCATCAATATCTACCACATAGTCAACATCGGAAATCCGAGAGACTATTGCATACGGACCTTTCCATGCAATAAGAAGTCTATTTTCCCTACTGGGGAGTAGGACGAATGCTTTGTCACCTGGACAAAGTTGTCGTAGACATCTATTCTTGTTAGCAAACTGCTTGCCTTCTCTTTAGCAATTTCTGATGAAGCAGTTGCTAGCTTACATGCCTCAATGATCTTTTGTCTAAGAGCAATGACATACTCATATGAGGATTGAGTTTCATCGCTAATATCATCGGCAGTGATGAGATCGTGTAATAAAGACATAGGGCCGCGTGGACGCGCGCCAAAGACAAGTTCGAAGGGAGAAAATCCTGTGTGTTCATTAGGGACTTCTCTATAGGCAAAGAGAGCCGCGGGTAAAACCCTGTCCCAATCTTGAGGATGATCTTCAGTTATCTTACCAAGCAAAGTCTTGAGCGTTCTATTCAGACGCTCAACTAACCCATTAGACATAGGATGGTAGATACTACTGAGAGATCGTTCAATATGTAAGGTAGACATTACCTGTGACATAGTGTCAGATATGAGTTGAGTGCCATGGTCTGACAATATTTCTCTGGGGAACCCCAAGCGAGAAAATATCAACCAAAGAGCATCTGCGATATCTGTAGTAGATATGCTCTTAAGAGGAATAGCCTCTGGCCAACGTGTGCACATATCGACACATGTAAGGATAAACTGATGTCCTCTGGCCGACTTGACCTTAAAAGGGCCAATAATATCTATGGCCATTTTCTGAAACGGCCGAATAGGAATGTCAGCAGCCTGGATAGGCGCAGCATGTCGTGGTCCTCTAGATTTGACCTCCTGACATACCTTGCATGATCGGCAGTAAATACGAATGTCCTTATTGACAAAAGGCCAAAAGAAAGCCGCAAGGACTCTCGACTTCGTACGGGAAAAACCCATATGTCCAGCACATTGCGAGTCATGAGCATGTTGTAATATTTGCACTCTCATGCTCTTGGGAACAAGAATTTGCGAATGTGCCGACGTAGTCGAATCTTGTACCATACGTACAAGTACGCCGTTTCTCATTGCAATCCAAGATTTTCTATTTGTATCCTGATTCGGATCACCTTTCTTCGCAAGAACGAAGAATTTTTTTAAAGAAGGATCTTCTTCTTGCAATTTTATGAAAGAGTCACGAGTGATTACTAAGTGACTATCTTGGCTATCAACTTCATTATCACTATTCAGTGAAGTTTCGGGTGTTTGTAGAGCTTGTGCTCTTGTAACTACTGCATTTGTAGCTTGCATGTTATTATCTTCCCAAGCAGCAATCTGCTGTGGGGTACACTCCCTAACTTCGTGAATACGACCAATAATAAGGTCCGCAATAGGATTAGGTAAGAGACAAGCATGCACATCTCCAGTAAAGAAAGGAGTGGCAATGCGAATTACAGCAGTAGGATATTTTTCTAGAGTGCCGCCAAATGTGACACATTTAATAACCCTTCCTGTAGCACAAGATGGATCTACAAGCGATTGTCTAACACCATTAGTGGTGCATCCGGAATCGAAAAGTAGTGAGACCGGAGTATCATTAACAAGACCCTTATGTAGAATTAAAGAACCCCTCCCGTCATGCGCAACAGCAGCAGGAAGAGCGGGAAGTGGGTGACCACAACTCAAAGTAGTTATGGTACCCGGTTCGAATAAAGTACTGCATTGGGGGCATTTGTTTGCTCTCTCAAAGTCAAAAGCAGAACCAGTGACAGCGTCAAAGTTTTTACTATCAACAACATGATTACAGGCTCCCTCAGTTTCCTGTTGTACAGCATTAGCCTGCTGATATCTCTTTTTTTTGTGTTTTTTTCTTGAGATCTACCCCGATATTATTACCTCTGAAGTTATCAGAGTTTTTTATTATCTCTGC
>JAMPIV010007292.1:127500-186390 GCA_024509875.1 Oreohelix idahoensis | reverse complement strand
ACCTTAGAGTTACTATGGTTATGTGCGGATGCGCAGTAACATACTGGCTACAGTATTCTTCCATTTCTTTTATGTTTTTAGGCTTACGCTCATGAAGAAAAGATAGAAAAGCTTCATTAACAGAAGACATAACCTTATCTCTAAGTAGTAAATCCATAAGAGCTTCAAATGTATTTTCTGTCTTAGACAACTCAACCCATCGTAAAAAAGTAAGACGGATGCCTGAGATGAATTCAGAGAATTCAACTCCAGTTTCTGGTAACATGGTTTTAAATTTAAGACGATATCCGTCCTCGTTAAGTTGGTACTTCTTTAACAATGCCGCCCTGACAACCTCATAGTTGTTTTTGTCAGGCACATCTACCATACTCAACAAAGTCAAAGCATCACCTCTAAGTATCTTGGACAGATGATACACATATAATGTTTTATCTATATTATGCACATTACATGCACTTTCAAATCTATCTAGATAAAAATGTTATATCATCGATTGAGGGATTAAATGCTGGTAGATTAAGCTTGAAATCCTTAGCATTAGTCTTATTTGACACCTTATTTGCATCATTAGCATTACCAGTGTTCAATAACTTTAACTTCTCTAACTCTAAAGCTAAGATTTTTTCATCATGTTCCATTTTTGCTTTTCTCTCATCAGCCTCTCTTTGTAACCTTCTTTCTTCAGCCTCAGCCTGTAACTTTCTTTCTTCAGCCTGGGCCTGTAACTTTTTTCCTTCAGCCTCTATTTCAAGTCTCTTATTTTCAGCTTCTTTTTCAAGTCTCTTATTTTCAGCTTCTTTTTCAAGTCTCTTATTTTCAGCTTCAGCCTGAAGCCTCTTCTCCTGAGATTCTGCTTCTCTTTTTTGTTTTTTCCATTTGAAATCTTTTTTCCTCCACCTGCATCTGCAGTTTCTTTTGTTCTATTTCAGCCTCTATTCTCTTTTGTTCAGTTTTGTTCTTTCATTTTCTTTTCTTCCGACTTCAATGCCTTGGCATATTGAACAGTCGCAAATTCTTCTAATTTATCACCTGTCTTCCCAAGGGCTTTACCCTGCTCAATAAAGTACTCAAATGTAGACATGATGTCCAAAATGTGAGTACAGAACCTGAAATAATTAATTATCTTATTTCAATGTTAAATAGCAACAAGACTTAATAAAGTGCTTGTATAATCTCTATGTTGAACCCAATCTCTGTGGGAAACAGGAGTTGACACCAACTTGTATTATCAAATGTATAATAATATCACAAGTCACCTCTTAATTAACAGTGCACTACCCAAATCAGTGCATAATCATCAGTTATTTATCATAACTGCACTACAATAGTGCATAAGCAAAAAACACCAGTTTGTTATGATAAGTGCACTATAGACCAATAGTGCATGAGCATATATCAACAATAGTGAAAGCTAACTATGCAAGAACTATGTAAACAATAACAAGACAATGTAAACAATAACAAAGGTCATCAACAATGTAAACAATAACAAAGATCAAAGTCAATGTAAACAACAACAAAGATCAGAGTCAATGTAAACAATAACAAAGATCAGAGTCAATGTAAACAATAACAAAGATCAGAGTCAATGTAAACAATCAACAAAGATCAAACAATACGAAAACATTCGCATAAGTCAAATACACAAACAGCAAAACTAAAAAGAAATATGCGAAGATATGACTAACAAATGACGCTACAGTGTATACACAAAAATATACGTAAAGAACTGAATAATAGCAAAGGGGAGGCCTACAAATACAAACAATCGAAATCGAAACTAAAAACACAAAGAAAGAGAGAGAAGAAAAAAGAAAAAAAATATATATATACAAGAAACAAAAATAAAGCACAACTCGTCACAACTAAACAGATATAGCAACGATTGTCGCTAGCAAATTTCACTGTAGGAAATTCGCACAGTCCCTAACGAAAACGCTAACAGTAGAACCTCTGTGACGTGGTATCTTCTACTGTAAGACTCCGCCCAACCGAGAAAACCCGCTGAAATATAAACATATAAATATACAAATAACAAATAACATATAACATATAAACATGTATCATGAAAACAATAGGAGAAAGTGTGAAAGTACAGAAGGCTCAGTTAGAACATAAGGGCACAGTTCACAAACAAAACAGGCCACTTAACTTCTATAAATCCAGCGTCAGCACGGTGCAGAACAGGATGTAATCAGCATTCTGAGGATAATGATCCAACGTTGATTAACTTCTGCTCCCATAAACAGCCATGACGAAGGAAATGAGCTTCTAATACTGCAACAGTTGTTACGGCACTTGACCTTCTGAATCTTCTAAATTGATTTAACCGGCACTTGACCTTCTGAACCCGCAACAGTACCCCTGAGACCGGAACAGTTGTTACGGCACTTGTCCTTCTTTTCACCAGATCAGGAAATCCATTCGCTCGGTACTTGTCCTTCTAATTTTACATAAACTTCAATATTTCCGAGCAGCGCCGGGTAGTTTCAAAATCAGCAACTGTCAGAAAATCCGGATACTTTCAATAAAATTTCTTGTAAGGTGGTAGTTGATGCTGTAGTTGTATCTAGTATGATGATGATGTCTGGGTTTGCTGACCCCCTTGATAGCTGGAATCAGAGTGAACCAACCTATGGCCACCAAAAATGATATGGTGCGCCAAAATATCAGATGATAGAACCAGCTCTGGCCACCAAAAATGATAAGGGTGAATTTGTGCTGAAGTGGTAACTTGCCACCCTTATCGACACCTGGTGTTAAAGTGTAAGATGTAGGTGTCTTCTCTGATTTAGGATGTTGCTGTGTATGTGGTAGTGGAACAGTTCAATGGGTTATCACACAGGCAACATGACGTGTAGAGTCATAGAAAGGGTAACTTCGTTGTATAAGTTTCTTTCATTTATTGCACGCCACAAAACAGTCATGATACTTATGACATCAACATGGTTAACGAGTTCAGCAAGATGATATGGCACATTGAAAACAATTTCTGTAGTCAGCAATGATAGCTGTTGTATATATGCGTCATAAGACATCACAGTTCAATAGATTCAGAAATTCATCAATCATCGAGTGCTAGTTCGTGAAGCTGTATAAATAATAATAATTTCTATAACTTCTGCAACAGTGTCAGCTACAGATCTTCAATGTTCATAAACAATAATAAATGCTCCCATTCTGATGCTAGCAGATCAGTTGTATACAATAAGTCCGTTCACTGTCTGCACGTGAATAGCATACATGGGCTACAGGTCAGCTCGACCTTTATAATGTTCCTAAGTCTAACCATCTGACTTGGACGTGATCTCTGATATAACGAATCCTGGAACACAGACAACAGTCTTGTTGGTCTAGAGCGACCCATATATATTTAACTAGTTCAGGTATACAGATACTGGTGACTTAATCCTAGTCAAAGTACCTCTCCATTTTGCATCACACAGGCGAGCAAATAGGCGACAAAATGACGAACCTCTAGACGATAGCATAAAGTTCGATACAAGAGGAATTACCTTATTTCGGAAAATCAACCATGAACATATGCCTCCAGGCAGGCTGCATAATACTGGGAAATAGTCTAGTTAGCTAACTAACTCACTAAGACACTGTATTTCCCTCAGAGAATCACAAGACGCAGTTGCGTCTGCTCGCTTCTTAAACCATTTCTAAACTGCCCCCAACTGGGCGGAACACACAGAACGAACTCCCGGTTTGACATGCGCAGAACGACAATCTCTGAGTTGCCGTTCACAATAAGACGATTCGAAGAACATTCGAGATAAAAGTCTTACACAGTCGCGCCTTTTATGGTCATGAAAAGAAGCGTTAAGAAAGGTTTCAGACATCTACCATAGTTGACTGATACTACCAAATAAGGAGATGTGGTCACGCTTCGTTCAAGAAATTATAGACCGAACGTGTCTCTATACAAGAGAAGGCAACTCCTAACAAATTGTAGTTTCGATAACTCGGATTATGTCCCTTTGACCATAGAAAACATAATACACACTTCAGTCAAAAAAATGATCATACATATGAAAAAATGTTTATACAAACGAAAAATAATAATGATCCGTGCGTAACAATCACCTTGTAGGCAGCCTCACCAAGCATTGACATTCCCATACACAACCTCATATTAGTCGCCTTGTACGACATACCGGAAGTTATAGTAGTCCTATTCTTTCTATGACTCTACGGAGACTCCTGGGAAATATACGGGACACAAACTTGGTCCTTCTTTTACGTGAACGCTAAAAGAGGAATTTTCAAAAAGTCAATTGGAACTTCTGTAAAACCTGGGCGTAAGCCAAGAACCAAAAACGAAAACTGTGTTATGTGTAAGAGCTATGTGGCAACAGCAGCCATTAAAACCTGAAAGGATGTACTAAAACATTTAAATTACAAAATGTATTTAAAAAATTAAAAATAAATTACCTGAAGTGTTAAAAAGCATTTCGCAAGAAACACAGAGACAAAGAATACGGTTCTCGTAGAGCATCATGGGACTAGAACTCCTCCCACAAACTGTATAAGTACGTATCTGCAGAAAGAAGTGAGTCGGTAAGATAAAGAAAAAAAAAAAGAAAAAAGAACCAAGGCGTCATTTTTTTGAAGATGAATTGATGACGTTTGTGACACCTGAAAGGCGCTCAACATGAAAGTAAACAAAACAAAAATTCACGCAATAAATCCACGGAAACTGGATCTTAAAAAAAAATTCTCCTGCAACACTTCACGGCATAAGCAACGGAAGAAAGAAAGAAAAACGAAACGGGAGAAAGAAAACAAAAACAAGTGAAAAAATAAATAAATAAATAAATTAACCCGACTTTGTCAAAATCATCACCAGTCTCCTTTACCACAACTGCCGTCTGGTCCCACAGGAAGCCAGCACCAAGTATGCTCGTGCAGTAGTGGTTTCTATGGTAATTTATTTTACACGATGGTTGAAAACCCCATGCCCGACCTCATATTTGTCGCCTTGTACGACATGCCTGAGGGTGCAGGAGTAATCTTCTTTCTTTGCCTCTTCACAGACCCCTGGTACCTAATCGAGTTTTGTCAGAAGGGAGTAGACAAATATTCACGTGACACCAGAAAACATATACTACAGTATGCGATCACCCTTTTTTTTTTTTTTTTTTTTTTTTTTTTTTTTTTTTTTAAATGACCATTTTTTTAATTTAATAATTTTATTTATTTGTTTATTTATTTATTTTTTTTTTTTTTTAATTTGTTTATTTATTTTATTTAAATTTTTTTTTTTTTTTTTTTTAAATTATTTTTTTCCTTTATTATTTTTTATTTTATTTATTTCTTTATTTAGTTTTTATTTTTATTTATTTATTTATTTGTTTTAAATTTATTTATTATTATTATTTATTTATTTATATTTTATTTATTTATTTTATTTATTATTTATTGATTACTTTTTTCTCACTCTTTTCCAGTCCTTGTTTTTATTATTTCTTATCTTTATGTACTGTCAACTTCCTCTTTCCGGTTTAGTGGCAGCCATCCTGCTTTGCTTCACATGTGACTGGACTTAATATTAAGGGAGTTTTTATCTCTTATTTTTATAGTTTCATGTTCTCTACTTAATTCTCATTTTCTTTCCCTCCTGTCTCTTGTTTGTCTGTCCCTGACGAAGGCCTTGTGGCCGCAACGTAGGTTTTTCTTGTCCTTCTCCTTGTAAGACGTATTACTATTTGTGTGGGTGTGTGTGTTTTTATTTTATTTTATTTTTATTTTTTTTCAACTATACTACTGGACACAAGTTAAGGGCCGCCATTCAGTTTAGACAAGGTTTATATAATTCTTCGTGAGCAGGGTCGATTTTCCAAATGTCCGGTAGCTTGAAATCTCTCAAGAAGTCTCTGAATGGTAGAGTGGGTCACTGCTAAACGTCTTGCAACATGACGAACAGATTGACCATCCTGAATCCATGCCATGGCTCGACCACGGTCTACAGTGCTGAGACTTCTCCTTGGTGGCATGGCTAATGCAGTGATCATTTCGACCACTTGTAATACTGATTTATTGCTTACCAACGGTGAACACTCTTTACCGATGATCATTTTCCACGTGCATTCAAATTCAACTCACTTTTTCACCTTTTGAACTAGTGGGGCGTGTTGCAAAAACCACGAGTTTTTGCAGCAACAATGGCAATTTTCACGTGCGGGTTAAAGTGACCCAGTTTTTGGACATTTCTCTGAGCTCAGTTTTAATGACATTTTCACTTGTCTTTACAGTTTGCCAATCAATTATATAAACCTTGTCTAAACTGAATGGTGGCCCTTAACTTTTGTCCAGTAGTATTTTATTGCGTTATATCAAACCGACAGTAATACGAAACTGTAAAATTCTCCAATCAACAACGCCTACAAAAGGGATGTGTGTGAACCGAGATCTAGGAACATTTTCAGAGCTATTAAACATTAATGTGCACACTAATATTTCAGGCGGGCTGTGATGAGAGCGACGTTCTGCAAAGGACATGCTACATAATGATGATGATGCACACTAATATCCGAAATAGAGAGACACAGATCTGTGATTAAGGTCACAGACAGATGGTAAATACAGAAAATTTGAAATTTGAGGTAGGATAGACACCCCCTTACAGTGCCAGGTTGCGACAGTTGAGGAGTATAACCGCATAGTGACAGCGCATGACGAATATCACCGCAAATTGAATGATTCACAGTATCGTCATGCTCCAGTCTACTCAGCTGTAAATGGGTATTTGACTATGCTCTTGAATTAGGGACGGAAAAGGCAGCGATGAGGGGAACTGGTCACTCCACCTCTCGATGATCGATCTAGTATAGTCTCTAACACTTCACTCTCCCTACGGCAGTATCTGCTATGGAATCTCCTTCACCTATTGAACGCTCATTGAGCGCCGAGTGGCATAGTGGTTAGAGTGCTTGCTTCTCGCGGCAAAGTTACCTGATTTTAAACTTGGTCGCGGGTCGGAGTGGCTAAGAGATTTGGAGTCCGCCTCGAAATCTAGAGGTACCAGGTTCGATTCCCAGTAGAGGGAATGTAATGTATGGAAATTGTCTTCAGAACCAGTGGTCCTAATGATGGCATACTCCCCCCTGGTTTCATGGATAGTGAGATCGGATGCCTAGCCTTCTTGAATATCATCATCATTCCTTTTCGTTCCCTGTGGAACATAGGGCAGAAACAGTTGCTCTCCATCGATTTCTATTCTGGGCTGTTTTTTTCAGCTGTGCCCAAGTCAATCCAATTTCCCTAGCCTCCTCTTCAACAGTTCTTCTCCAAGTTCTAGCCTTCTTGGATAAGGGCGAAATAATAGGAGGTCCCGTGTGCAAGTTGCGTACGTTAAGAATCCCACGACAGTTGGAAATCGTAAAAAGTAGGCCATAAGGCCGCTGCCCTGGCAAAATTTCAAAAATTAGAAACCTACCCACCAAATATATTTATAGAATGTATGATTCCTATATATATATATATATATATATATATATATATATATATATATATATATATATATATATATATATATAATATATATATATATATATATATATATATATATATATATATATATATATATATATATATATATATATATATATATATATATATACATTGGGATTCTCGCCGGTGCTACGGAGTTCGTGCACTGTGCTGAGATCCTCCTTGTGTGATCTTGGAGCAGATCGGAGCACTGATGGAGTTGTCCGTGTGCAATGAAGATGGTCCTTAAAACCAAACTAACCAAACTTGGTAACGTCGCTCTACAACCCACCCAGCTGTAAATGTATTCATGACTCTGCTCTTGAGGTACTGACGGCAAAGGCAACAAGGACGGGAACCCCCACCTCATAAACCTGAGACCTTGTATAATGAAGTCTATAATCTTGCACTCCCCTATATCAGTATCTGCTTTGCGACTACCTCTACGTTTTATGAATGCTCATGAGATCTACCACGCAACAACGAAAGCTCTTGAGCTAGATCACATAGAGCAATGAAAGCTCATCCTTTACGACGTATCCGGTGAGACAATAAAGCGTTTCATACCAATCCGCTCGTGGTTTTATCCCTTTGATGTCTATCTCAATTTCTCTTCTCCGTGTGTTTTTCTATTGCCGATTGTTTCCCTTACCCTAGAGAGTCGAGAACAAGGGCTGTCACACACACACACACAAACATCACACACACACACACACACACACACACACTCATACATATAAAATTACGAGGAGTTGGAGAATACGAGTGAGAAAAGGAGAAAATGGAATGTACACGAATCATATGCGACTGTCGAGCTAAAATAATCATAATAATAATAACCCCGCAGATACTCCCTTCAACACGACCAGATAACCAGGACGTCCACTCCTCCTTGGGCCAGAGATGAACTTAATCTCACTAGAATAATCAGGTTATATTCTCACAGTCCAACGCCTGAAAAAATTCTTTGTCGCCATTATTTACATTTCGCTGACCGTATTAATTTATTTTAATTCCTTAGTTAAAAAACAAACAAACGCACAAAAAACAGATATATACAATGGCCGTGGTAACAGCTTTATGGAAGCAGCTTTAATAGTACAATTGTTATAACGTTGACTTTATTTTACAAAGTAAAATGACAGTGGATAATTGTGGAAGAACGAATAGCTATCTTTTCTGGCGTGATCAGAATCCTCGCATGTGTCAGAATTGGGGAGACGCTCACATTTTGAAGAGGTTTCTTATTCAATTCCCTAACAGGAGCTCTGACGTCGTGTGTAAGAATTGGGTCTGTGTCTAGCCACGATCAATGAAGAGGGCAAAGGATCGACACCCAAGGGCGCGCCACAGAATTAGTATCGAACAGCCCTCGATAGAGGCTCATAGGAAGTGGCACTCTGGCAACGCAATTGACTAGTGTTGTTTTTTTTTTTTTTTTGCTCAGCCCTTAAAGACATTTATATGCCGAAACACTTTCTCAGAATAAGGCAACTGAACTTTGATCTCTAACTGCCAGCATGTGTAAATTTTAGATTGTTTAAATAGTATTGGTTGGAAGAATCCAGATAGTTAAAATAGTCTTTTAATGTTGAATTCAGATTGTTTAAATAGTCTTTGTAAGTAGAATAGAGATTGTTAAAATAATCTTTGTAGGTAGAATTCAGATTGTTAAAATAGTCTTTGCAGGTAGAATTCAGATTGTTAAATAGTCTTTGCAGGTAGAATTCAGATTGTTAATATAGTGTTTGTAGATAGAATTCAGATTGTTAAAACAGTCTTGGCTGGTAGAACTGTACGTTTTAAACTACACAGTATTTTATTTTTCTGTTAACCAAAGTAAACGTCACAGTCTGTCGCACATTGTTGTTGATACTTAAATGAATGAAGAAATTACGTCCCCCATTTATCCTGTCCTTGTTGAGTATACAGCTACCACTGCAGGAAGCCTGCACAAATAAAAATCATGTGCTACTACAGAGGTGGTTTTTTTATTTTTTTATTTTGGTTGCAGTTCGTTTTACGTGTCGAGGTTTTTAGCCAGAATGTATAACCTTATATTAGCCGCGTCTTACGACATGCATGAGTGACCAGTATGCCTATTTGATAAGGGTGGTATTTAGGCTGACATCAAATTCACCACCCCTATCGACACCAGGTATTAAAGTGCAGGATGTAGGTGTCTTCTCTGGTTTATGATGTTGCTGTGTATATTGTAGTAGAACAATTCACAGCGTACAACACAGGCAACATGATGTGTAAAGTCATAGAAATGGTAACTTCGCTTTACGTTTTCTACCATTTATTGCACGCCACAAAACAGTCATGATATATATGTCATCACCAACATAGTCTAAGAACTTCAGCATTCAAAATAATATTAGTGCCAGCTGATAGTCATGTAGAATCCAATATTCATAGTGTAAACAAATAGCTTCCACATAGTCGATAACATAAAGTTCTGGTTCGTGAAGCTGTATACATAATATATAGCCCAAATCTGGGTACCTAAAGTTCATACATATAAATTCTGCAACAGTGTCAGCTGCATCTCATCACTGTTCATAGATAATAATAAATACTCCCTTCCTGATGCTAGCAGATCAGATATGTACAATAAGTCTATTTATCCTCTGCACGTGAATAGCATACTGGGAATACAGGTCAAGCCAACCTTTATAACGTTCCTAAGTCTAACCATCTGACTTGGATGTGATCTCTGATATAACGAATCCTGGAACACAGACAATAGCCTTGTTTGGTCTAGAGCGACCCATATATATATATATATATATATAACTAGTTCAGGTATAAAGATACCGGTGGCGAAACCTAATCAAAAGTACCTCTCCATTTTGAATCACACAAGCGAGCAAAGAGCAGCAAAAAAATGTCGAACTTTTAGATGACATCGAAAAGTTCAAATAAAGAGGAATTACCTTTATTCGGAATCAACCACAAAACATATGCCTCCAGGCGGCTTGAATAATACTGGGAAATAGTCTAGTTACCTAACTAACTCACAAGACAATGTATTTCCCTCAGAGAAATCACAAGACGCAGATTTGCGTCCGCTCGCTGCTCAGACCATTTCTTAACTCTCGACCTGGGCGGAAACCACAATCGAACTCTCCAAGTCTAGACATGCGCAGAACCCATCTACGTGAGTATCAATTCACACAAGACGATTCTAAGAACATACGAGATAAGAGACATTCACTATCGCTCCCTTTATGGTCATGAATCGAAAACCTTAAGACAGGTTTCAGACATCTACAACACTTGACTGATACTACCAAATAAGGAGATATGGTCACGCTTCGTTTAAGAAATTATAGACCGAACGAGTCTCAAACCAAGAGGAGGTAAACTCATAAAAAATAGTAGTCTCAAAATCTCGAGTTATGTCACTTTGACTGTAAAATAATATCGTACACATTTCAGTCAAGAAAATGATCATACAAAGATTTTTTTACGAAAAAAAAATGATTATACAAAGACTTTGGACAACAAATGATCTGTGCGTAACATTACCGCACCCTCCCGGGAAAAAAAAATGAAACATTTTTTTTTTAAATCCTGGAGCCGGAAAAATCTAGGCTCCTAACGCACGTATGATGCGCGGATATATACCTAACAAACTAGCTCAACGCATGGAGCGAAACTGAGATCATATCTCAGATCTTTAGAGAAAAAATTTATCTAAGTACACGCGTATATATTCCAGGAAGGTGCCACCAACACACGCCACAATGATGGGAACATCATAATGAAAGTCAAATTACACTCATGCCAATATATGAAATTAAATCCATTATTATAATATCATGCAATGTGTTGCAAATAGCGGTGTAATATAATAATATACCGCACTATACTATTACGTCATATAATGCATCAGTAATTATTAACTAAAATATGTGTTGTTCTTCAGTTCTGGGTAGAAGAATCACCCTGGAATTGATTGCTATGATTCTGGGCATAATTACGTTTACTCTTTTTATTGAAATTCTGCTGGCTACCCTGAAATTTACGCATAAAATTTGGGCCATAAGGTGCTGCCGAAGCAACTGGCAGACCTTCTTTTACTTTAGAGTTGCTAATGGTTATGTGAGGATGTGCAGTAACATACTGGCTACAGTATTCTTCCATTTCTTTTATGTTTTTAGGCTTACGCTCATGAAGAAAAGAAAGAAAAGATTCATTAACAGAAGACATAACCTTGTCTCTAAGTAGTAAGTCCATAAGAGCTTCAAATGTACTCTCTGTCTTAGACAGCTCAACCCATCGTAAAAAAGTAAGACGTATCCTTGAGATGAATTCAGAGAATTCAACTCCAGTTTCTGGTAACATGTTTTTAAATTGAAGACGATATCCGTCCTCGTTAAGTTGGTACTTCTTTAACAATGCTGCTCTGACAACCTCATAGTTGTTCTTGTCAGGCACATCTACCATACCCAACAAAGTCAAAGCATCACCTCTAAGTATCTTGGACAGATGATAAACATACAATGTTTTATCTATGTTATGCACCTTACATGCACTTTCAAATCTATCTAGATAAAATGTTATATCATCAATTGAGGCATTAAATGCTGGTAGATTAAGCTTGAAATCCTTAGCATTAGTCTTATCTGACACCTTATTTGCATCATTAGCATTACTAGACAACTTCAACTTTTCTAACTCCAAAGCTAAGAGTTTTTCTTCATGCTCCATTTTTGCTTTTCTCTCATCAGCCTCTCTTTGTAACCTTCTTTCTTCAGCCTCAGCCTGTAACTTTCTTTCTTCAGCTTGAGCCTGTATTTCAAGTCTTTTATTTTCAGCCTCTCTTTCAAGTCTCTTCTCCTGAGATTCTGCTTCTCTTTTTTGTTTTTCCATTTCCATTTGGAATCTCTTTTCTTCCACCTGCATCTGCAATTTCTTTTGTTCAACTTCTAATACCTTATCATATTGAGCAGTTGCATATTCTTCCAACTTATCACCTGTCTTGCCAAGGGATTTCCCTTGTTCAATAAAGTAATCAAGTGTAGACATGATGTCTAATATTATGAGTCACAACCTGAAATAATTAATTAACTTATTTCAACCTTAATAGAAACAAGACTTAATAAAGTACTTGTATAATCCCAATGTTTAACCCAACCTCTGTGGGAAACAAGTCTTTGACACCAACTTGTATTATTCAATGTATAATAATATCACAAGTCCCTTCTTAATCATCAGTGCACTACATAAATCAGTGCATAACCATCAGTTATCTATCATAACTGCACTACAATAGTGCATAAGCAAAAAACCACCAGTTAGTTATGATAAGTGCACTATAAACCAATAGTGCATGAGCATATATGTAACAATAGTGAAGGCTAACTATGCAAGAACTATGTAAACAATAACAAACAATGTAAACAATAACAAACAATGTAAACAATAACAAGGATCAGAACAATACGAAAACATTCGCATAAGTCAAATAAGTAGACAGCGAAAACTAAAAGAAATATCACAAAGAATGTGATGACAAAATGCGAAAATATGACAAACAAATGACGCTACGGTGTATAAACAAAATTTTTTTTGTAAAGAACTAAATAATAGGAAAGAGTAGACCTACAAATACAAACAAATCAAAACAAAACTAAAGAATATAAAAAAATACCGAAAACAACACTGACCATATCGTCACAACTAACAAAAATTAGCAAAAATATTGCTAACAATTTCCAATTAAGGAAATTGCCCCTAACAGAACGCTATCATAAGACCTCTATGACGTGGTATTTCTTATGACAGTCACCACCCATCCAGACCCGCAGAGATATAAACATATAAATATACAAATAACATATAACATATAAACATGTAACATGAAAACAATAGGAGAAAGTGTGAAAGTACAGAAGGCTCAGTTAGAACATAAGGGCACAGTTCACAAACAAAACAGGCCACTCAACTTCTATAAATCCAGCGTCAGCACGGTGCAGAACAGGATGTAATCAGCATTCTGAGGATAATGATCCAACGTTGATTAACTTCTGCTCCCATAAACAGCCATGACGAAGGAAATAAGCTTCTAATACTGGAACAGTTGCTACGGCACTTGACCTTCTGAATCCGCAACAGTACCTCTGAGACCGGAAAAGTTGTTACGGCACTTGTCCTTCTTCCTTACAGATCAGGAAAACAATTTGCTCGGAACTTGCCCTTCTAACTTCGGAAAACTGGATACCCACGAGCAGCGCCGGGTAGTTTCAAAAAATCAGCAACTGTCAGGAAATCCGGATACTTTCAACAAAATTTCTTGTAAGGTGGTAGTTGATGCTGTAGTTGTATCTAGTATGATGATGATGTCTGGGTTTGTTGACCCCCTTGATAGCTGGTACCAGAGTAAACCAACATTTGGCCACCACAATGATAAGGGTGGTATTTAAGCTGACATCAAATTCACCACCCCTATCGACACCAGGTATTAAAGTGCAGGATGTAGGTGTCTTCTCTGGTTTATGATGTTGCTGTGTATATTGTAGTAGAACAATTCACAGCGTACAACACAGGCAACATGATGTGTAAATTCATAGAAATGGTAACTTCGCTTTACGTTTTCTACCATTTATTGCACGCCACAAAACAGTCATGATATATATGTCATCACCAACATAGTCTAAGAACTTCAGCATTCAAAATAATATTAGTGCCAGCTGATAGTCATGTAGAATCCAATATTCATAGTGTAAACAAATAGCTTCCACATAGTCGATAACATAAAGTTCTGGTTCGTGAAGCTGTATACATAATATATAGCCCAAATCTGGGTACCTAAAGTTCATACATATAAATTCTGCAACAGTGTCAGCTGCATCTCATCACTGTTCATAGATAATAATAAATACTCCCTTCCTGATGCTAGCAGATCAGATATGTACAATAAGTCTATTTATCCTCTGCACGTGAATAGCATACTGGGAATACAGGTCAAGCCAACCTTTATAACGTACCTAAGTCTAACCATCTGACTTGGATGTGATCTCTGATATAACGAATCCTGGAACACAGACAATAGTCTTGTTGGTCTAGAGCGACCCATATATATATATATATATATATATATATATATATATATATATATATATATATATATATATATATATATATATATATATATATATATATATAGTTCAGGTATAAAGATACCGGTGGCGAAACCTAATCAAAAGTACCTCTCCATTTTGAATCACACAAGCGAGCAAAGAGCAGCAAAAAATGTCGAACTTTTAGATGACATCGAAAAGTTCAAATAAAGAGGAATTACCTTTATTCGGAATCAACCACAAAACATATGCCTCCAGGCAGGCTTGAATAACACTGGGAAATAGTCTAGTTAGCTAACTAACTCACAAGACAATGTATTTCCCTCAGAGAAATCACAAGACGCAGATTTGCGTCCGCTCGCTGCTCAGACCATTTCTTAACTCTCGACCTGGGCGGAAACCACAATCGAACTCTCCAAGTCTAGACATGCGCAGAACCCATCTACGTGAGTATCAATTCACACAAGACGATTCTAAGAACATACGAGATAAGAGACATTCACTATCGCTCCCTTTATGGTCATGAATCGAAAACCTTAAGACAGGTTTCAGACATCTACAACACTTGACTGATACTACCAAATAAGGAGATATGGTCACGCTTCGTTTAAGAAATTATAGACCGAACGAGTCTCAAACCAAGAGGAGGTAAACTCATAAAAAATAGTAGTCTCAAAATCTCGAGTTATGTCACTTTGACTGTAAAATAATATCGTACACATTTCAGTCAAGAAAATGATCATACAAAGATTTTTTTACGAAAAAAAATGATTATACAAAGACTTTGGACAACAAATGATCTGTGCGTAACACTATTCTTTCTTTGTCTTCTCATATACCTCGGGACCTATACGGGACGTGTCTTGTGAGTGCTGTATGCTGTGTGTTTTCTAATTGCTGCTCCTCCTAAATTTGTGTATCGCTATGGTTGCCCTATTTACAATCTGGAGTTCCTTCTTCTTCTTTCTTCCTCGTTCGTCCTGAAAAGGACGGTGGTTGCGTTGTGTCTGTTTACGCCGGAGCTGTGATATCTGCGCATTTCGGCCGACACATCCGACTTCAGCACGGCATTTTTTGGGACCGGGTTTGCCTTCCCTCTTCGATCCCTACTCTCTCAGCCAGACTGCAGTGATGCAGCCTGTTTCCAGGACCACGACGTGGAGGTGGAGTAGAGTCTTGGTCAGCTCTGGTTCGCTGTCCCTGATGCAAGCAGTCAAGCTATGGGTCGCTGACTGCATTCTCTACATCACGGGTCCGCAAACGATCGATCGCATCTGCCGGTAGATATCAGTTGGTAATTTGTAGATTTCTTGGTGATGGAGGGAGAAAATTAGTTTTTTGAGCTAGAGCCCTCTCCCGCCGGCACATAAAAGCGTGGTGTCCACAGGATTAAATTTACTATTTCCGAGGTCGCTGCTTAAACAATCCCACGAGCTACTTTACTAAAATTAACTTTAATCTCAAACAGCGTTAACAGGAAAGAGATTGTTTTCTTTTAAGTAAAGTAAAGATTCGGTAAAATATGATTTAGTCTGAATTCTTTACCGTTCTATCGATTGAATGACAGGAAGTAATGCTAGTGTTTATAAAAGTTGCATATATGCACCAAGTATTCCAAATACGCCGAAAACAGGTAGATTTTACCAAGGTAGATCATAAGAGAACTCAGTGTTTCTAAAGTAGATTCTCGCAGCTTCTGTGTTGCCTACTGCTGCTCTATACTCTGGAACAATACGCATCCTCTTTTACTGTACCGCAGTTTTCGTCAGCCAAGTATTTCCATTTGTATTTTCACGAAGAATCTGAATCGTATTTCGACAAAACCGCCACGAGTATTATGTATTTATTGTTACAAGCTCTCTGCTGTCAGAGTCATTGACTCAGGTACAGGAATATGACATATTTATGCATGAAGGAAGTCATCACAAAGGAAGAAAGCATAACGCCTGCCTAAGTTCCGTGCATTCTCTTCGCAAACCATCACAAGAAATTTAATACCTTCTCACACGTGATTCCAAGGTAACCAGAAACGCTAGTTGTCTTTCTGAAAGAAAAGCAAGAGATACCAGATTCCAAATATCAGATCAGGCAATGAGAAACACGTGATGAGTGTAAGAAATGCGGGTTAGTTTTGTAATGTCAGTCAATGATTGTCAATCTGTGACTGGTTACATTTGCTACATAAGGAGAGTCTACAAATAATGTCTGTCAAGACAGTTTGATACTTTCTTTTGTCTGAGCACCCATAACCGTCGCTGGTCTCTGTTTAATGTCTTCTTCATCAGATTATACTTAAGTCCTGATAATTTTTCTGTTGTCAGATTTGTAAACAAAAAAAAACAAAACAAAAAAAAAGAAATTCTAATTTTCGTTGTCGTTCCTATAGCAGACAATTTTATAGGTTTTGTCTGATCTACTGGCTTCGCTTAAAAAAAAAAAATGACTGTTCGTTATAAAATACAACTGTAAGACAAACGGGATAGTTCTAAATCAGGAACATCATTTTCCTTTGCGCTGTATGCGGAGCAGAGAGTCACGGCTGCAGCTAGTCCCCAACGCACCCCCTCAGGATGCCTGCACCACGCATTCACACGCTCTTGCAGCAGTGGTTTTTGTGGCAATCTGTTTAAAATGACGAGATTACCTGTCTGTTACGTCCTTTTTGGGTCCTTAACAGTATTAAAGTAGACACGGGTCTTACTCCTGTTAAGAGGGTACGCATCAACAAATGTGGTAAGAATACATTTGTAAATAAATTCATCGCGCACGGAAGCGCACATATTTGTGCGGGTTTTTTTTTGCGTTTTGTTGCTAAACAATGGATGACGCAGTGACCTCAGAGAGAGATGTTATGGCTGGGATGGAAGTCAGATGTTGGTCTGTTTGTTCGAGCCCCATATTGTGGGTAAACTACTGTTGATGCCTATATTATACGGCCTTCCATGTGGAAGCTATCGCCGTGAGGATTTAACAGTAAGTCATTTAAGCTAATGAAAAAATATACGTTTTCGCCATGTTGAATCTAGTCAGAACATTCAATGGGGAATTGTTGACCCTTCATTAGGGTGTACTGTAATGGATTAAAAATAAAGTGAAGTTATTATTCCAGCCTATTATTTTCAAGTACGTGCCGCTTGGAAGCATTGTATTACAAACGTGAATACATAGATAAAGTATATTTTCGCCGTCCTATGGATTACGGCAGATGATGAGAGGTCAGTCAAAGTCAGGACTTAGGATTTTATATGCACTGTTTACTATGATGCCTCAAATATGAACATTGATGCTTTACTTACGATGTCCTGTCGTATGTTCATTAATACGACTATCATGAGACTATCCAATCTGAACAGTGATAATATATTGACATTTCTCCATGTTTTATTAATATGCAAACCGTCAATGTCAGAGGATGTATACTCTGCTCGTCTTATCGTACGTCCAACGTTATTGTCAAATAAATTGTGTAAACTAACCCAAGAGTTCCAGGGTGCTTCATTTGGACGTGGCATTAGTTGACGTGCCCTGTTCATGTTTCTGTTGCCTGATCGCCACATAACCTAATAATATTCGCGTGTCAGCACAAGGTAGTAGTCCTCAACAACAAAACCACTACTACAGTTTCACTACTACAATCTGACTACTACAGTTTGGCGGCCATTCAATGGGGAATCAAAGCGAGTCTCATGGAATAATCGTTTGAAATTTCGGGTGCTTTCAAGGCGACAACATCTTGGACTTGGGATCAAATATAACGGTCATCTAAGGTCAAGGTCAACGGTGGACCCCAACTGCCACCATCAACGTTGGACATTGGCATTGTTTTACGTCTTCTTATGTATTATGGCTCATGCATGCAGCGACCGAATGCCAAAATCGCAACTTTTGTGAGGGCAGGAAAAAAATTTTTTCAAAATAAGTAAAAAAGAAAAAAGTGTGTGTTCTATTCACCATTTCATGCTTAGCTGAGCCTCCCTTTAATATGTCCACACTACTATTTCATGTTTTATGTTCCATGTTGTTTATATTTCATGTGGGCGGTTGGGTGTGGTGGCTCGTGAAGGAAACATCCCAGATTCACCCCAGGGCCTTCGTGAGTGTTCTGTAGGGACACCTTTTACAGACTTCCCGCAGTGGAATGTTCCAACACATAAGTGTTGAAGGATTTTTGAGTCCACTGTGTTTGGTTGTCTGTGACAACTAATTGTTTAGCTGTATTGTCGAGTTTTTATTATTGTTTTCGTATAAATTTCTGATATGTACCCTATTTGCATGATGTATTTTGTTTGTAAACGTCACCCTCAATCTAACTATCACTTAGTTGTATACACCATTTGTGTTTATACCTTATGTTGTCACTTGTCTTGTCATTTTTTCTTCGCAGTTGTCGTTGCATTCTTTGCAAAGTTCTCTTTTTAGTTCTACTTTGAGTTTCATTTGATTCCTGCGAACGTAGTCATTCGTCCTTTAATATCTTGTCCTTGTCACTATTGTCTCCATTGTTTATTTCTGTTGTACTCTGATAATATTTTAATGCATAATTTTATTCTTTGATTAATAACACTATTAATAATTAGTAAGTATTTGGTGCAGTTCTATGGACGGGAACTTATTGCACTTATAACAGAGTTATAAATTATAAATCATTTGATAAAATCTTTCTAAGGAAGTAAGATTACAAATACACATTTGTCATAATGGCAACTTTGGATTATTTTATTAAGCAAGCTAAAGCCCTTGGTATGGCTCCTGAAGAAGTAAAACAATTCGCAACTGTCGAATATGCTTAAATATACTGTGTTACCCTTTTCACTTGTCTTCCTCCATGTGTTTTTTTTTCCGCAGTTGGATCAATTCAATCTTTGCAAAAAACTTTGCTATCTTTTTAGTTGCTACTATAGATGGTTGGAATTTTGATTCCCTTGCAGAACGGTAAGTCCACATTCGGTCCTAAAATATATCTTGTCCTTTCGTGCAAAAGATGATCTGCTGGGGGGGCATTCAGATTATTTTCTGTTTGTACTCTTAAATATTTTTACTGCAATAGGCAGCCTTTGCGAATTTGCACTTATAAGGAATTAATAACAATTATTAAATAATTAGTAAAGTAAATTGGGCAGTTTCATTGGACGGGATAAAAATATTGCACCTAATAAAGGGCTAATAAACTTTTAAATTATAAATCAATTAATATACCCTTTTATGGGGGGTAAATTCACAAAAATTAGATCATTTCTGTCACTTAAAAGGCGCCAACTATTGGCAATATTATTTGATATTAAGCAAGCTAAAGGTGCCCTTGGTATTGGGCTCCCCCCCCTGAAGGAACTGTAAAACCAAATTCGCAAAACTCTTCGAATAATGACCCCAAGGCCCCCTTCAAAAGCTAGAAGCAAAAAATAATAAATTTCAAGGCGGAAGATTAAAAAGACTTCAGATTGAACCCCCTTAGTAGACAAAATAAAATGGAAAAAAAAATTAGAAAATGGCTGAAAAAATCAAAGGAAATTAGTCCCAGCTTGGAACCTCTGAAAAATGAAAGCAAATTACTTGCCGGCCCAAAAATGAAAAATGGGAAAAAATACGGCTATTTCCGAAAAAATTGGACTAAAAGGAAAAAAAAGATCCACTTGAAGAAATGAAAGAAAGAACCATTTAAATTTGGGAAAAACTTGAAAAAAATAGGAAAAAAAAAAAAGAATTTTGACAGCTGAAGAAAATGAAAAAATATTTCCGAAGCTTGATTGTGCTGAAATCTGGAAAATAACCGACACAACCATGATCAAACACATTGTATGCTCTTCGCTACTGAAGCTTGAAAAAAATTAGCTTAACGATTAATAAGCAATCACACAAACTGCCCAGTTTGCTAAGTTCACACCTCATACTAACACAAGAAATATTAGTCATGTAAACTTAAAATAGTGCCCAGTAAATCTACAATCAAAACCAGGTTTTTTATACTGAGGCATAGCAATTGTTAATTCCTGGTAAGATAGTTTCAAACAATATATGCAAGCCCATGATAAGTTTGCACACAAGACTTGACAAATCACAGTATAATGCGCACAGTTGTTGTTTGCCATTACCCACTGCTGGGACGAACCCATTATGCACAGTTAATTTAATTGGTGATTCGAAAAGACCACTGCCAAAAATATTGATTACAATATAGATTCTAGAGCTGCTGTGTGCTTAAAAACCACCAATCAATTCTAACATGACGATGGAGGTATGGTACTCGACGGCTAAACAAGTTTATATAATCTACTAATTTAACCCTGAAATTGGAAAGGATATTGGCGTCGACTTTAATCTCAGCATAAGCTCTTATACATTTTCGTGTACAGAAGTGAGGTTGAAACTATCCAAAATGAGAACGTATCCTAACATGAGGGCCAAATGGTAGACCAATTACTACTGCGTTAGATATGGTACTTGTCTTCGTTAACCACCCGATTATTTCTTTTCGGTTCTTACATGAACGTTAAAATCACCAACAAATAGTGGAATGAAATTGAAACCAAAACTGTAGAAATAATTGTAACCGCACATGCAACACAAGTCGTAGTTAGGCATTCTCTTAGTCAAAGATGAATTGCCTGTTCATAGCTGCCATGCAACAAGGAAATCATATCCACTCACTCCGAGCTCCTCATCAGGCAAATGAATAGGAACTATTAAAAAGGGGATGAAAAACAAGAATTAATAAGTTCCCTTTTATAGGGGAAATCATTTCGACATGAATCTCCCTTATAATTTATAAATTGGGGTCAATCTCACAGATCACGGGTTTTAATTGAAGATTTGATGCCTGGGGAAGGAAATATCAATGTAATAATTACAAACTTAATTAGGCAATCAGAACCAAATTGTTGCTGAATAACCGACTTAGTTCCTCCAAACAAACAAATATGAATCAAATGGACAATAGTCATAACAATTAGTGGCGAGGCTAGCCAAAATGGTAATGTAATCCCCTTTAGGAAGATAATAATTATTATTGCAGGTGTTTAACAGACAATTGTCCAAAATCGATCTCGAGGTAGTAGAGATAGATCTTCACCACGGTAGATTCCCCCCCGCATCATCTAGTCAAATTCTTGCTTCTGCATGATACTCAGGTTAAATCTTAGTTCAGGGTTCAAAAATGTGTAATCCTCATATTGCATCGTCTTGTTTCTCTGATTTTATGCAGAAGGCTAAAACTTTGCCATGAATTGCACAAATTTTATTCCAGGGCCAAAGGAGATCACCTAAGACTGAGTTGCGGACATGTGTTTGCCCCATACCTTCCTGCGATGTCTATCGGCCATGTTCAGCTTCGACACGCGATGATGGAACAGTGATCTCTTTAAATTAACATAACGGATTTGTTAACGGAATTTATGTCTCTGTTACTTTTCGATTCAGGTTGTAGCACCATCGGAGTCAGGACATCCGTTAGTCCACCCGTTCGTGCAACGGGGGGGGGAGGAGGGGGGGGGGGGGTGGGGAGGGAAGGAGGGGGGGAAGGGGAGAGGGGGGGGGGAAAAAACTGTGAAATGATGAGTTCACATTTGGTCTGGCGACCACAGTTGAGAGACTTTTCCCACCAGAAATCAGTGTATATAAATACTTCATTTTTTATTACGAGGAAAAAAATGACATTGCATGTCTCCATTCCTGCGCCAATTAGTGATTTGATAAAGTGGGCGCATACATGGTAATGTAAAGAGTGGTACCCCACAGCAAATTGCTACTTGGGAGGTAATGCAACACTTAGATGTCTGCTTATGCAGGTTGCCACCTATGCCTAAAATCTCATTACAAGTTACATTCAAGCAAACGTGTTACGTCTAGATTAATGATGGTGGGAACTTGTTATGACTAATTGATAACAATTGATACATTATACTAATTTTTGGTGGCTCCTTTGATCCCCTTAAACGTACAGGGTGTACTTTGCTTCTCAATTCAGGTCTAAGGTCGTATGATACTTTATATACTATCCGTAGAGGAAGATGTCCTACTGTGGAGTGTGGAGAATACGCCATCACCACCTTTGAAACCACGTCAACTGAATCTAACATTTCATGTCACACGTGGATTCCAATTACTATCCTTCACAGACCTTGTGAGTTCGTAACCACATGTACTGATTTTATTTCTTTGTACATTGGTGAAATTCTTTGTTGCACTACGTTTCTCAATTCCTTGCGTGTAAGGGGTGTAGCTGAATTTCTCAAGAATGGTGTAGGGGTGTTTCGAGTTTATCAACACCGCTGCACTAATCTTAATTTACAATTTCAATACCATCTGTGTTTCTCATGCCTGGTGTTCCGCGGCATCACTAGTGTGCCACAGCGCTTATTATTGTGCCTTTTGCAAAAGATAGTACTCATTTTACTACATGAAGTATGATTTTTTAATGATCCTGGGCTAGTAATCCTTAAAACTGATCTTACCTACTTGAATTTTATTCATCTCAATAATTGGATTCTTATTAACTGCTTTGAACAAAAATAGAAATACTTCACAATTTCATGATATTACAATAAACACAACAAACACATAAACAACGTTCAAAGGCCATAGTACTTTCTTTTAGACCGATCAGCTTAAACCATGTATTTCTTTTTTTGGGTTTCATGATATGTTTAATTATTTAGGTTCCACGTGTTAAAGAAACGGTATTTTACATACTGTGGACAGTAATGTTTCTTTAAGCTTGAATGTACCCAACAAATTATTGTATTTAATTTAGTATATAACACTGTAATTTTTTATTCAGGTAGATGTGCCGCCTAATTTATGGGAAAATTGAAACTTGTGCCGGTCATTTAACTTACCATCAGGTGCAGAAACACTTTCTCTAGATTTTAATGATGGGCTTCTTGGCTATCTTTAAATGATTTTTAGTGCGTTCCGCACGAACATCAAATCACGTTGTGATATATAAGTAACTATTGGAACTATACTTTTTTAATGCACCGTCATCATTACGGTGGTTACCTTACAGTTCCCGAGGAAGCATAGGCCCTTCAACAAACGCAAGCTAACTCCTGTTGTCTTGTGCCATCATCTCAATGTCTTTCACTGCCGTCCTCAACATTTACTTTTCTTTTTCCAATTCTCTTCTCCACGTGTTTTTCGATCTACCTTGTCCTGAAAGAGGAGAAGGGGAAAAAAGAAGGTTTGAGAAAACAGGGATACAGGGGAAAGAGAAGAAAAAGAAAATCTAGAAGAAAGCTATGGGGAAACAGGGGGGGGAGTCCAGGAAGAAGTGTTGGGGTAAAAGGGGAAGAGAAAAAATTAACCGCCCTACAGTAGATGAAAAAAATAAATTAGGTCTCTATCCGCCTCAGCTAAAGGAAATGACTTAAAAATGAGGAAACGTCCATTATATTCTTGTACTCCTTGTGGACTAAGGAGCTGTTATGCTTTATCTGTACTGAAAGCTGTTCATTTTTAGGGTTTGTTTGTGGTAGCTGCTTTTCTGGGTTTTGTTTGGTTTTTTATAATGGGGTTTGGTTTCTTGTTTGTGTTGTTAGCCTTTAGGGGTGTTGCTCAAACAAAAGAGCTGTTTTTTTTTAGATGTATTGTTGACTATAGTCTGGTGTCTGGTCTTATATCCAGTGGGTCTAGAAATTATGTGGTCTAGGTTCTACTACGTACTTATAATTACCTTAAGGCTGTCATGCTTCTTTGGCTTTTGCTATGCTTTTTTCAAAGTTTTCGTCCATTTTTTTTTTTTTTTTTTTTTTGTTTATTTTAGAATTAGATGCACACTTTATTGTAGAGAATTAGAGAAGAAGTTGAGAGCTGACCAGAGCGTCTGCTTTGTCTGCTAATGAGTTGGTGCTTGTTTTTTGTTGTGTTGTGTTGTTGGCTCTCTTTGTTTGTTGGTGTCTGCTTATGCTGACGTTTTGCTTTGGGCTCTTACTGGATGCTCAAATCAAACAGGTGATAGAGAAGGTCCAAGTCACATTAGTTCAACCTGGAGAGATACGCAATCGCTATCTCTCTAGTCTAGGATGTTCCTTGTCTTTTCTTCAGTTTTTCCTTTTGGTTTTACGAATCCGAGCTGTGCAATTCGCCGTTTTAAAGTGCGTGAACCAGTGCGTCACGTTTGTAGATTCAAAATTATGTTATTGCTGATTTACCTTAAGCAGTTGGCGTCCCTCCTTATGTTTGTGCTGTTTTTATTGGTATTGAACATTATTGTGCACATATTTTTTTTTTTTTTTTTTGAGTAGTCTTATGTCCTTTTTAATGGGCGTTTTGGTCCTTGATTTGGGTGTGTTGTTGAAAGTTTTTTTGTTTTTTTTTTTGTAAAATCAGGTCATATTTTGCATGGTGCTTTCGGGATCACGAAAAATAAACCTTGTCAATCGGACAAAAAACAGGAATACAAAAAGGAGCAGCAGATTATAGGACAGAGAGATTTAGAAGCATTCATCAATAGACAACGCGACTCGATGAATAGTTTAGATGAAGAGCAATGTAGCACTGTTTGCGTCCTTTTTGGGTCGCTTTAACAGTCTCCCGTAAAAGTAGACATGAGTCCGACTCCTGTTAAGAGGGTAGAATCCCGAGCATATAGTGGTATGAATATATTTATAATTTGAATTAATCGCGCTCGGAAGAAGAGCACATTATTTTGAGCGTATGTTATTTCTGCGTTTTGATGCTAAACTCTACGATGACGTAGTGACATCAGGAGCTCAGAGAAGTGTAATGGCTGGTTTAGAGTCTGACCCGCTTGGTTGATTCGTCTCGTAGCCCCCTGATTGGGGGTAAACTTGGGACTTGATTTCTATTGATACGGCCTTCCAAGTGGAAGCTATGTCCGTGAGGATTTTCATCAGTACTGTTTTTAGTTAAATTGAATTCATCGTTTTATGTGTCGATTTTGTCGGGTCATCGGATGTATCTAGTCATGGGTGTATTGTAGTGGTGGATTGTAATGAATGTGGCAGTCCAAGTGACAAGGGTATTGTTGTGGATTTCCTAGCATTATTTACAGTTTTTGTCAAGTATGTGCGTAATTGAAATAACATGAATCTTTAATTAATTAGGCTAATGTGTACAAAAGCATAAACTACATTTATTCGCCGTCCTAACGGAATTACGGGCAAGATGTGAGAGGTTTAATTCAAATTGTGGAAATAGGGTTTAACCCTTCTTTCACTGGTGTTACTATTCGACTTGCCGTGAATTAATAATGGTCGAATATCACCTATATTTAGGGAATATTGATGAGGTCCTTTTATGGCCCATGGAATTTCTTTGATGAATTGCATACCTCAGACCATAAGATGTACGTCTGTCTTGAGAGGTCAGCCGTTTATAAAAATTATAAGTCGTAATAGTTCATAATCTATAATTTGCCTGAAGCATCCATGACATTGATGCATGTATTTACAGAGGTCATACCCGTCGTATGTTTTATATCTTAAAATTATGGTAGTTTGAGTATTTCGTGTGACTTATCAGTAATTGATTTATGTATTACTACGCAGGTGCATGTCAGTTTGTTTACCTGGCGTAGGAGTTCGTTTGCCTTTCTTTTTCAGCTAATAATGAACTCGATATCGTTGCATGAACTTTTGCACAATTCATATATGGAATACTGTGCCAATGGTGTGTACAAAGTTATTATTGCACGCAACCGGCCTAATATACGGATGGCCCTACCCATTTTAATTTTTATTTTGTGTTAGCAACTTGCACTATAAGCAGCGAATTGTGATAGACTTTATCTTTGAGAGAAGGAAACTGTTGGGCCAAATTCACCACACTTGTCTATGTGGTGTGTAGTGGAAGTTTTGCAGTCGTTTTTTGACTTACAAGTCAGTCGCTTTTGTTTATTAATCAAAGATATCAGTTCACTTTATATTTATTCTTGAGCTCAATGATCGGCCGGCTAGTGAACGTCCTTTTGTTTAGCCACCATTTAGATTGAAAGTTGAAATGGTGTGTGAGGGCGATAAAGTATTCTTACTGATAGATGCGTATCACTAATCAACAATTGAGCCTTACAGCTGTCAGTGAGTTTGTGGTAGTGCAATTTGCAGTTATTACATAGATACATCTGGATTTTCTAAGGTTTGCGCTAGATGGGATTCCTGGAGTCTCACATATTGAACCACCTTGATTTGCAAGGATTAGCCATTTCTTCTGGTAATTGGGATATAAGGTAAACTGTTTCACATGATGTTTTTTTGGGTCCTTTAGGGAGAACTTAAAACTGTTGATGCCTATATTATACGGCCTTCCATGTGGAAGCTATCGCCGTGAGGATTTAACAGTAAGTCATTTCAGCTAATGAAAAAATATACGTTTTCGCCATGTTGAATCTAGTCAGAACATTCAATGGGGAATTGTTGACCCTTCATTAGGGTGTACTGTAATGGATTAAAGATAAAGTGAAGTTATTATTCCAGCCTATTATTTTCAAGTACGTGCCGCTTGGAAGCATTGTATTACAAACGTGAATACATAGATAAAGTATATTTTCGCCGTCCTATGGAATACGGCAGATTATGAGAGGTCAGTCAAAGTCAGGTCTTAGGATTTTATATGCACTGTTTACTATGATGCCTCAAATATGAACATTGATGCTTTACTTACGATGTCCTGTCGTATGTTCATTAATACGACTATCATGAGACTATCCGATCTGAACAGTGATAATATATTGACATTTCTCCATGTTTTATTAATATGCAAACCGTCAATGTCAGAGGATGTATACTCTGCTCGTCTTATCGTACGTCCAACGTTATTGTCAAATAAATTGTGTAAACTAACCCAAGAGTTCCAGGGTGCTTCATTTGGCACTGGCATTAGTTGACGTGCCCTGTTCATGTTCCTGTTGCCTGATCGCCACATAACCTTATAATATTCGCGTGTCAGCACAAGGTAGTAGTCCTCAACAACAAAACCACTACTACAGTTTCACTACTACAATCTGACTACTAGACTGTCCCACGCGCATTCCCATATTACTGGCCTTGTACAACATACTGTACTTGTTATTCTGAATACTGAATTTAAATTCAGATTATAAGAGATTGATCAAAGTCAAGGAAATGAAAGTTTTCCTAAGCTTTTCTATTAACTCATAAACTTCAAGTTAAAATATCTATAATGTGCCATATCTAAAATTCATTTCAAGCTTGAATAGTCTCATCGTTTAAAAGTAAACTGAGTTCACTTGTTTTATTTAGTGGACTGTACATATTTGCTTTTTAACGGCTTAATTTGAAAGAGCTTCCCCAATCGCTTTTAACCATGTCTATATTACATTAATTATAATATTTTCAGAGTGACTGATGGTCCGCTACCTTCTTGTTCAAATTTTAGAATCCCCATTTTCCAGATAGCATGTAAAACCTAAATAACGATGTTCCTCGAACGACTGACAATATTAGCTGTTCCAGTGAGCTTCATTGGATATAATGGTTCCCAATATTTTACGGTCTCTGTACCCCCTTGACTTTTAGTAAAACTTCCTGTATCCCCTGTTCAATATGAGAGGAAATTTTTTTTTTTTTTTTTTTTTTTTTTTTTTTTTTGCGTTCGCCCGCTAATACTCGAGGCGAAATCTCAGGTTATTATTTTATGTCTAACCTGACATTGATTTTTACGTGAGTATCCCTTTATTTCTTGTACAGAGACAGGTGTCCCTCGCCATTCAGGCAAATACTCGCCGATTTCGGAGGTACCCATTGCAGCTGGGTCGGCTCAGGAGCCGCCAGTCCCTGGTCGACGACACTCCTTCAAATGTCCTCGCCAGGTCTCGAGTTAATCCAGTCCAAATCCCGGTCGACGAAAAATCCTCAAATGCCGTCGCCCGGGTTTGATCCTGTATCACCCGGTCGCCAGAGCGGTGTTGTAACCACTACGCTAGCGCGGCTCCTGAGAGGAAATAAATTCTGGAATTTAACATGCATATGCACATAAGATATTAAATAAGCAGATTAATTAATTTGTCATTACGAAAACTCTATTAGGCACATAAGATATTAAATAAACGGATTAATTAATTTGTCATTAAGAAAACTCTATTAGGCACATAAGATATTAAATAAGCAGATTAATTAATGTGTCATTAAGAAAACTCTATTAGGCACATAAGATATTAAATAAACAGATTAATTCATCTGTCATTAAGAAAACTCTATTAGGCACATAAGATACTAAATAAAGGAAATAATTAATTTATCATTAAGAAAACTCTATTAGGCACATAAGATATTTAAAAAAGGGATTAATTAATTTGTCATTAAGAAAACTCTATTAGGCACATAAGATATTTTAAAAAAGGATTAATTAATTTGTCATTAAGAAAACTCTATTAGACACATAAGATATTAAATAAAGGGAATAATTAATTTGTCATTAAGAAAACTCTATTAGGCATATAATAAGATATTAAATAAAGGGAATAATTAATTTATCATTAAGAAAACTCTATTAGGCACATAAGATATTTAAAAAGGGATTAATTAATTTGTCATTACGAAAACTCTATTAGGCATATAAGATATTAAATAAAGGGAATAATTAATTTGTCATTAAGAAAACTCTATTAGGCATATAATAAGATATTAAATAAAGGGAATAATTAATTTATCATTAAGGCACATAACGAAGATTTTTAGCATCATAAAGTTGTTAAAATTTTATCAGAACACAGTCAAAAAAATTTGTGAGACTCTTGATTATGTTTCTTGTTTTATTTTTGGTACAGTTTTTTGAAAATTATGCCCTCGTATCACGTTCAGCAACCAAATAGTTTCTCGTATCACGTTCAGCAACCAAATAGTTTCTTGTATCACGTTCAGCAACCAAATAGTTTCTCGTATCACGTTCAGCAACCAAATAGTTTCTCGTTTCACGTTCAGCAACCAAATAGTTTTTCGTATCACGTTCAGCAACCAAATAGTTTCTCGTATCACGTACAGCAACCAAATAGTTTCTTACTTTGGATTTGATTCAGAACAGGACTTGCCGTTTTATTAAAGTCAGACAATTGTGTTCTAGTTAGACAAAATTGTGTTCTAGTAAGACAAAATTGTGTTCTAGTAAGATAAAATTGTGTTCTAGTAAGATAACTATGTTCTAGCAAGACACAATTGTGTTCTAGTAAGACAAAATTGTGTTCTAGTAAGATAAAATTGTGTTCTAGTAAGACAAAATTGTGTTCTAGTAAGACAAAATTGTGTTCTCGTAGTAAGCCATAATTTTGTTTCTAGTAAGACAGTTATCTTCTGTTAAGACAATATTGTTATCTTCTTCTTTTTCTTTGATCCATAACCGCCAACCACCAAAGCAGTCAGTGGCCATCACGCCTAGTGGCGTCTTGTAGGGCAGCAACAAATTGATTCCACTTTGCTCGGTCGGCGGCCATCCTTCGAAACTCAGAGCTGCTGGATGGGACCCAAAGATGCAGCAATAGAGAATGCAGTCAGCGACCCATTGCTTGAATGCTTGTGTCAGGGTCAGCGAACCAGAGCTGACCAAGACCCTACTCCACCTCCAAGTGGTGGTCCTGGAAACAGGCTGCATCACTGCAGTCTGGCTGAGAGAGTAGGGATCGAAGTGGGAAGGCAAACCCAGTCTCAAAAAATGCCGTGCTGAAGTCGGATGTGTCGGCCGAAAGGTGCAGATATCGCAGCTTCGCTGTAAACAGACACAACGCAACCAACGTCCTTCTCAGGGCGAACGAGGAAGAAGAAGAAGAAGAGCTGCTGGACCAGATGCAGTCAAACAGAAAAGATATAACATCACGAAACTTAACGACCCCCTCACCAGAAAAGCTTTCGTGGTCGACGTAAAGAGACGATATCAGATTACTAAAAGCCAGGAAAGAACAGAGACCGATGATGTCGACCGGAAATTCAACACCATCTCAACAATATACATGGAAAGCAGCAAGTCATGCTTGGGATTCCAGGAAAGAAAGAGCCAAGACTGGATAACAGCAGAAACGCTAAACACCATAGTGAAGAGAAAGGAGATGAAAAGAAAGAAAACAGAAGCTAAGTCTCCCAGGTTAAAGGCAATATATAGTGAACAGTACAGTCAGCTGGACAAGGAAGTACGAACGTCAAACCCGTGCTAACAAAAGGACATTTCTGGATGACCTTGCAAGACAGGCAGAAGAGGCAGCACTGAGAAATGAACAAAGCAAAGTTTATAAAATAACTAAAACTATCAGCGGAAAACAAGGTGCAAACAACATAACGTTAGTAAGAGACAAGCAAGGAAATCTCATCACCACAGCACAGGGGCAGGAAACAAGATGAGCAGAGCACTTCAGAGAAACACTGAATAAGGAACCACCAGAGACTCAGCTGAATGTTCCTGAGGCTGAAAGTGACTTAGACGTGAATACAGACATTCCACGAAAAGAAGAAATCATCACAGCTATCAAAGGGTTAAAAAATGGAAAAGCGCCTAGTCACGACAATCTAAATGCCGAGTTATTCAAAGCAGACCCTGAACTAGCAGCAGAACTATTAGAACCACTATTTGCACAAGTCTGGGAAACTGAGACAACACCAACAGAGTGGAGTAAAGGAATAATTGTCAAATGTTGTTATAGTAAGACATAATTGACCTATTTTTGCTAAACTTCACCGTTGAGAAAGATTAGAACTACTATCATCCTCAGGTATCTCGTAGAAGACAACTAATATGAGGTTGTACTTGAGGCAGGCAACCTCATTATATCAAACGAATTGTTACAGAAACTACCGCTACAAGTGGATGTCAATGCTAGGTGCCTAAACTACCGCTACAAGTGGATGTCAATGCTAGGTGCCTAAACTACCGCTACAAGTGGATGTCAATGCTAGGTGCCTAAACTACCGCTACAAGTGGATGTCAATGCTAGGTGCCTGCTTCCTTTACGGGGCCCAATTGCACTGGTAGCTGCTAGCTACATGTCGTGCGGTGAGTCACTGGGGCAACTACTACAGTAGTTTTTGCCAGGAATAGTCTATGAGATATAGATATAAGGTCTCTAGAAATTGGCTCGTTAAGAAAGAATAAAGACCTATTCGAGATAGGGACAAGAAGACAGGAATGCGAATGCTTTCCACTAGACAGTGTTTTCTAATTAATTATGGAAAGAGTTCTGTTTCCCCACGACCTTAGCTTCTGCCTTTAGATCCCGTAAAGAAAAAGCCCAAAACCTCATCTGAGTAGAGAAAGGTTCCTATAGGTGAATATGTAACACCGACAGCACGAGTGATACATTAACAAACTCTTGATAATGATCAACCGATCGTTGGGTTTATTAATGAAATATCCACACATATAGGGTTAGTAATGGTTAGAACGTGATGATGGTGAAAGACGATTCACACAAAACACACAGATGAGATAATAAAATTACAGTTAATTAAGTAATAGTTAAATAAGAATGAACTGGTGTAAAGTGAAATGATGATGTGATATGATACGTGTTACCAAAAAGGTGAGTACTCTACACAGTCCATGTGTCTCTAAATGCTTCTCCTAGATATGAGGATTCACATGTATGCATAAAATGTCCCAAGTTGTTATACGTTATCTCTAAGCTGAGGACGTTCTGATGAATACTGTTGTCGTACGGAGAACGCTGACGAGATATCTATGTATATTCCTTCACTGTTTGAGTATATCTCTGTAGTGTTGATCAACAGTTAATAGCTGTCATATGAACAAAAAGTCTGTTGTCTGATCTCCCGACGGTACTGGTCAGACTGGATATCTTCACGAAATGTTAGTGATATGTAGACTCATAATCTTGCGTATTTAGTCGTGATTCATATACTTTCGAGTCTGCTTCATAAAATGCGCTTAAGAGTGTGTTGCACGTGGTATAAATATGCGATTCGTCTTTTGAGCTCTTTTGCTTGACTTCAGATAATAATGATCTTTCGAGTGAGTTGAATTTATGATGACTCTGTATTGAACTTGTGATAACGATGTATTGAACTTGTGATAACTCTGTATTGAACTTGTGATAACTCGGTATTGACCTTGTGAGCAAGCAGTATATGGTGACGAAAAATGCTGCGTCCACCTTATGACTTGTGGGTGAGACAATATTCCTTTTTAATTGAGGAATGAAAGATGTCCTATGGCGAATTCTGCTAGCCAAATGTCCGTTTTTGATAACTTATTTCTGGTTAGACGTCAGACACGTTGCGTGTAGACTCAGACTTCTGATGAACTGAAGACACACAAAAGTCTTCGTAAGTTTTTCACATTTAACATCACTGGTTGACTTGCATTTAAACTACTGCTCATTATTCATCTCTCTCTCTCTGAGTTCAATTCTAATGATGTTAAATATCTTGTGCATGAGAGTGTGAGCGCATGGGAGACTGTGATGATGATAAAGGTGAAATATGAACTATTAATTACCTCCTATCATCCTATCATCTTCTAGGAAAATCTTCTGATTTTATTAATCAGTTATGCCAAGAATTATTTGAAACTTTATCTTTCGCACATTTTAGCTGTGAGGTTAAAATAAACAAAAATAAGAAAATGTATTAATAAGTATAAGATCTACTAACCTTCTTTTCCCTTCGCAAAATCCTTTAAGAACACAATTAATCACAGAACTGAATTATCATCCACTCTGAATAAACACGTGTATTAGGCTATGCGTTTTTGGGTTTAATCTCTTCCTCACAAGGTAAAAAACTGGACTTCTACACTCTAGTAGATTATGCGGTATTATATATTTCTGGAAGTCACCTGGCCAAGCTGGGCATCCAATGTGGTAAACCAACGCTTGTCTGAACCGCGGTGAGACGTTTTCCCCTGGCCAATCTGGGCGTCCAATGTGGTGTCACAGAAATTACCGCATGCCCATGTTTGATTCGGATGACCATATGTGTTTTTACCTGATTTATCACGATGCAATGTGGGCTTCAAACGATAATGTCGGGCATGTGGACTCAATCAAATGATTTTATTTCCCCCGATGAAAGAGCAAATGTGGTTCTCTAGATACCGGTTGCGAGTAATCACAACGATGAAATAGCAAATATGGATCGCAAATGTTGCATGAAAGAGCAAATGTCGGAGAAAATACAATACGAAAGATGTAGGAAAAGATAGAGCAATAAGGCCTTTGCGCTCGTTTATCACAATAGCCCCTCCTCAAGTGTGATGTCAATCGTACTCAGGAGAGCTAAGCCTTCTTGCTCTGGATTCCTTAATCATTTTCCTCATCTTCGTTTTTCTCTTCGGTTTCCACCCTTTCCTCTACTTGTTTGTGCTCTCCGTCCTGCCTCATAGGATGACGGCTTAAAAAATCCGCTCCGACGTTATGTTTTCCTTGGATATAGTCCACTTGGAACGTGTAAGGTTGTAGAACAAGCGACCACCTCATCAGTCTAGCATTCAAATTCTTTGAATTGGCGAGGAAGGTCAGAGGTTGGTGATCACTCTGGATTGTAAATTTCCTTCCGTACAAGTATGCTTGAAATTTTTGTATTCCCCAGACGAGGGACAAACATTCCTTTTCGATTGTGGAATAGTTTTGTTCTGCTCGGTTTAACTTCCGACTCGCATATGCGACCGGAAATAGATTTGGTGGGCTTCTGTCATCTGGCTGTAGTAATGTAGCCCCGATTCCAATGTTACTGGCATCTGTGCGCAAGATGAATTTTCTAGTTAAATCCGGAAGCCGTAAAATAGGTTTTGTGGTGAGTTTCTCTTTTAAGAGTGCATATGCATGTTCACATTCTGCTGAAAATGTCACTTTATCTGGGTTTCCTTTCTTGGTTAGCGATGTAAGCGGCGCACAGAGGCTATTAAAATCCTTTATATATCTCTGGTAGAATCCACAGAGAGATACAAATGACCGGACATCCCTTTTAGTGGACGGTCTCGGTGCATTTCTCAGCTTCTCAACGTTTTGAGTCTCAGGGAACATGGTCCCATGGGAAATAGTATGTCCTAGGAACTCTAGCTGTTCACACCCAATTTGACATTTGGTTGGGCGGGCGGTTAGTCCCGCTTCTCTGAGTCTGTTAAACAGCAAGGATAGCGCTGATATATGTTCTTCAAACGACTCAGTAGCTACTAGGATATCATCCATAAAATTGCTGATGGCGGAATGATTCAAAGGATCCAATAACTTTCGCATCATCCTTGTGAAGACACTAGGAGCATTGTTCAGTCCAAATGGCATCACATTAAACTCGAAGTGCCCATCTGGAGTACTGAAGGCTAACAGGTTCCTCACCTCAGCTTTTACCGGTATTTGATAGTACCCTTTACTGAGGTCGATCTTTGAAAAATAGCGAGACCTGCTCAGCTTAGTAAATAGCTGGTTCTGGTCCGGTAACGGTTCTGGCTGGAACTGTGTTAACGCATTCAGCTGTCGGTAGTCGATGCACAGGCGGTGTTCTCCACTGGGTTTGCGTAACAGCACCACTCCCGCACTGTAAGGGGACTCCGACTTCGAAATTATGCCTTCCTTAAGTAAGTAATCAATTTCTTGCTTTAATGCCGTCGCCTTGGCATACGGAATCGGATAGGTTCTGATTCGGACAGGCGTAGGATCCGCGACTTAAATGTCAAACTCCATCAGGTTTGTCCGGCCTGGTTTGTCTGTCAGAGAGTCGGCGTGGTTTTCCATCAACCTCCTTACTTTTTCTTGCTGGGCGTCCGTTAGGATGGAGCTTATTTTCACATCTAAATGTGATTCCTCCTGTATCACCGGGTACTCTACGGATGATAATGGCTCTTCTTCCATTTGCATAGCAATGGCCATAGTCATGAGGTGCGCTGGTTCGGCAGGGGCTCGCTCGTAAAACTTCTTAAGCAGATTTAAGTGGTAAATTTTCTGCTTTCCGTTCACGGCGATTTTATAGTTGGTGCGAGAAATCTTTCCCGCCACTTTGTAGGGTCCCCTCCAGCAAATCTGCAATTTATTACTGCTACTTGGCAGAAGAAATAGCACCTTCTCTCCTACTGCTAGTTCTCGGTCCTTCGCATTGCGATTGTAATATTTGGCATGTTTCCGCCTAGCCTCCCGTACTTTCGCTGTGGCTAATTCCCAGCCAGTCTTCAGGCGTTGTTTCAAGTCTGTGACGTACTGGAAGGCTGATGTGACAGTGTCGTCTGCCTTGGCATCTGTCCATGTTCTTAGTAATGCTTCTAATGGACCTTTAATAGGTTTTCCGAAGAGTAATGTGGCCGGAGGAACTCCAGTTGACGCATGCGGTACTTCCCTATAAGCAAATAATGCGGCAGGAAGATACTGATCCCAAGTTTCTGGCTTCTCCTGTGCCAACTTCCGAAGAATAGAGGTGAGCGTTCCGTTAAACCGCTCTACTTGCCCGTTAATTTGGGGGTGATAGGGCGAAGTATGGATATGCCTAGTCTTGAATATTCTAAGCACCTCCTCTGTCAACTTGCCTCTAAATTGTGACCCGTTGTCTGTGAGAATTTCATGCGGGAAGCCCAATCTAGTAAAGATATTCAGTAAAGCGTCAGCTACATGCACTGAGTCGCATGCTGGCATGGCTATGGCTTCGCCCCACATGGAACAGGTGTCCACTAAGGTAAGGATATGGGAGTTCCTCTTCTTAGTTCTCAGCAGAGGTCCAATTATATCCACGGCCACTCTTTCAAATGGGGTGCCCAAGATTGGCATCTCCCCAAGGGTCGCGGGTGCCGTCCAGTGTTTTGGTGCAACTTTCTGGCACTGAGGACAAGACTTGACGAAACGTTCAATGTCGCCGGTGATCCCTGGCCAATAATAGTGGCAGGCGATCCTTTGAGTCGTGGCGCTCATTCCAATGTGTCCACTAAATGGGATAGAGTGGCCCATCTCAAGCACCTGGTTCCTATAGGTTGCAGGAACTTTTAATTGGTTGTGTTCCTGTCCCTCATTTCCAGCTCGGCGATACATCAATCCATTTTTCATAAAGAAGTCTCCCTTGGTAGGTGGGTTGTGTGTCCTAGGTAATTTTTTAAAACAGGGTGCCAGTGAGGAATCTTCCCTTTGGGCCCTCTTCAATTCCTCGGGGAGGATATTGGTAGGAGGTTCCTGCTCTGCGTCTTTTCTTGACTGTCCTCTAGTCTGTACGGCCGCCATGACTAGTGGTTGAGTAGGTTCTCCAAGGAACACATATCTACATCCCAAGATTAAAGAGTAGATTGGTTCTTCCATGATAGCTGCACGAATCTCTCCTGTCACATAACGAGATTCCACTCTGATAAGTGCAATTGGCAGTGTCATGGGTGCAACATCCTTCGTCGGACCTTGGATGTCGACACTCTCTTCTGTTATTTGGTCAGGGGTGACAAGAGATGCCCTGACCACCGCATCGAAAGCAAGTCCTGTATCATAAAGGCACTCCACAGATTGTCCGTTTACGAGGACTGATTCGATGACGGGAGGATGAGAAACGTTTCCGGTCCTCTGCTCCTTCCGGGGTGACGATTTTGTCTGCAGACAGGCAGCATGTTGGGGAGGAGGTCTGCGCTTGCACTCATTAGTGTTGTGATTGTTCAAGCGACAGTACTTGCACCATTTATCTCCCTGTCTCTGGTGCGGCGCAGCATTTTTCTTGTTTTGCTCTTTGTAGTTATCTTGTTTTGCGTGCTGTTTATGCGAGATGTGTGGTCCTTTGCTTTGTTGGTCTGGTTGGGAGCGAGCAGGTTGCTTTGGCGCCTGATCCGAAAACTTCTTTCTGGCTCCTTGAGACTCCATGAGAGCATTTTGGAATCGCTCTGCCAGTGTAAGAATATTTTCTAACCGGTCAGCGCCGTTTTCAGTGAGAAATCTACGCATTTCCACCGACATAGACTCTTTTAGTTGCTCTATTACAATCAGCTCTTTCAACCCGTCATAGTTCTCGGTAAAGTTTCCCAGTGTACACCACTTCACTAGGTAGTCTTCAATACGGGCTGCAAACTGTGAGAAAGTCTCTCCTGCATCCTTCCTAGAACCTCGAAATTTTTTTCGGTAAGCCTCTGAATGAAGCTCGTACCTCACCAAGAGAGCTTTTTTCAATGCCTGGTAGTCATCTTGCTCTCCGGCCGGAAGTTTATTAAAAACTTCGTAGGCGGCTCCTCTTAGGCCCTGGGAAAGTTTCAAGTTCCACTTCCGTTCTTCAAGCCCAAACCCTGTTGCAAAGCGTTCAAAGCGGTCTAAAAAGGCGTCCATGGTATCGTTCCTTTCTGAAAAAGGTTCCAGCGGAAAGTTCATGGCATTGGGTGGTGCAGGTTGCGAAGTAGGCACACCATCTGAGCGGGGTGAGTACCCTCCATCCAAGTTGGAAGCCGCTGCACTTTTTGCCAGCTCTATCTGATTGGTCTGCCCCTGGATTTCCAGTTGCTTCATCTTAAGTGCATGCTCTGCTGCTGCTTTCTCTTTACGCTCCGCTGCTTCTGCTGCTTCTTTCCGCTCCGCTGCTTCTGCTGCGGCTTTCCGCTCCGCTGCTTCTGTTGCTTCTTTCCGCTCCGCTGCTTCTGTTGCTTCTCTCCGCTCCGCTGCTTCTGCTGCGGCTTTCTCCTTCTCCATTGCAAGTTTCTGCACTTCTATCTCTCTTGCATGGAGTTTATCAGTCTCCTCACTCACAAATTTCATCAGATCTTTTCCACTTAACCCGTATTCACGCCCTGCCTCCATTAAACTAGTTCTAATTTTTGCGGCATCTGCCATGATATGCAGTATGGGTTCACGAAGGGAAAAATTGGCAGTGACCTCCAAGCAAATTGTTTAGACTCGCACGAGTAATTATCTCTTTAAAACCAGCTAGGTTTAAATTAATAATCAAGTTCAAATAGTTCTTTAAAAAAAATCACTCACTTAGCGTATTCTGAAAATTATATAACAGATTATCTCGAAGTTTTCTATGAAAAATTTGCTAAATATTTATGATAACAATTTCTCCAGCAGTTACTGAAAAAAAAAATTTTCAGTTCCCTACAGTATCCTCTGTTCTCAAAAAGTGCTTACTCTGTCCGTTTGATACTCAATTTAAAAAGTATCACTCGTGCTTTAGAGATATAAATTATCCCCCCTATGAAATAGACAAATTATAGTAAGAGTCAGTCTAGAAGGTAATCCCTCAAAATGCCAACAAATTTTGCAATTATCGCAACTGTATAGCAGGGATGAAAATGTGATTTATCACCCTTCTAAGTCCGGGTTCACTAATCCCGGACGAGCCCCCAATTGTCGTGTGGTGAGTCACTGGGGCAACTACTACAGTAGTTTTTTTTTCCAGGAATAGTCTATGAGATATAGATATAAGGTCTCTAGAAATTGGCTCGTTAAGAAAGAATAAAGACCTATTCGAGATAGGGACAAGAAGACAGGAATGCGAATGCTTTCCACTAGACAGTGTTTTCTAATTAATTATGGAAAGAGTTCTGTTTCCCCACGACCTTAGCTTCTGCCCTTAGATCCCGTAAAGAAAAAGCCCCCAACCTCATCTGAGTAGAGAAAGGTTCCTATAGGTGAATATGTAACACCGACAGCACGAGTGATACATTAACAAACTCTTGATAATGATCAACCGATCGTTGGGTTTATTAATGAAATATCCACACATATAGGGTTAGTAATGGTTAGAACGTGATGATGGTGAAAGACGATTCACACAAAACACACAGATGAGATAATAAAATTACAGTTAATTAAGTAATAGTTAATTAAGAATGAACTGGTGTAAAGTGAAATGATGATGTGATATGATACGTGTTACCAAAAAGGTGAGTACTCTACACAGTCCATGTGTCTCTAAATGCTTCTCCTAGATATGAGGATTCACATGTATGCATAAAATGTCCCAAGTTGTTATACGTTATGTCGAATGGGGTATCTCTAAGCTGAGGACGTTCTGATGAATACTGTTGTCGTACGGAGAACGCTGACGAGATATCTATGTATATTCCTTCACTGTTTGAGTATATCTCTGTAGTGTTGATCAACAGTTAATAGCTGTCATATGAACAAAAGTCTGTTGTCTAATCTCCCGACGGTACTGGTCAGACTGGATATCTTCACGAAATGTTAGTGATATGTAGACTCATAATCTTGCGTATGTAGTCGTGATTCATATACTTTCGAGTCTGCTTCATAAAATGCGCTTAAGAGTGTGTTGCACGTGGTATAAATATGCGATTCCTCTTTTGAGCTCTTTTGCTTGACTTCAGATAATAATGATCTTTCGAGTGAGTTGAATTTATGATGACTCTGTATTGAACTTGTGATAACTCGGTATTGAACTTGTGAGCAAGCAGTATATGGTGACGAAAAATGCTGCGTCCACCTTATGACTTGTGGGTGAGACAATATTCCTTTTTAATTGAGGAATGAAAGATGTCCTATGGCGAATTCTGCTAGCCAAATGTCCGTTTTTGATAACTTATTTCTGGTTAGACGTCAGACACGTTGCGTGTAGACTCAGACTTCTGATGAACTGAAGACACACAAAAGTCTTCGTAAGTTTTTCACATTTAACATCACTGGTTGACTTGCATTTAAACTACTGCTCATTATTCATCTCTCTCTCTCTGAGTTCAATTCTAATGATGTTAAATATCTTGTGCATGAGAGTGTGTGCGCATGGGAGACTGTGATGATGATAAAGGTGAAATATGAACTATTAATTACCTCCTATCATCCTATCATCTTCTAGTAAAATCTTCTGATTTTATTAATCAGTTATGCCAAGAATTATTTGAAACTTTATCTTTCGCACATTTTAGCTGTGAGGTTAAAATAAACAAAAATAAGAAAATGTATTAATAAGTATAAGATCTACTAACCTTCTTTTCCCTTCGCAAAATCCTTTAAGAACACAGTTAATCACAGAACTGGATTATCATCCACTCTGAATAAACACGTGTATTAGGCTATGCGTTTTTGGGTTTAATCTCTTCCTCACAAGGTAAAAAACTGGACTTCTACACTCTAGTAGATTATGCGGTATTATATATTTCTGGAAGTCACCTGGCCAAGCTGGGCATCCAATGTGGTAAACCAACGCTTGTCTGAACCGCGGTGAGACGTTTTCCCCTGGCCAATCTGGGCGTCCAATGTGGTGTCACAGAAATTACCGCATGCCCATGTTTGATTCCGATGACCATATGTGTTTTTACCTGATTTATCACGATGCAATGTGGGCTTCAAACGATAATGTCGGGCATGTGGACTCAATCAAATGATTTTATTTACCCCGATGAAAGAGCAAATGTGGTTCTCTAGATACCGGTTGCGAGTAATCACAACGATGAAATAGCAAATATGGATCGTAAATGTTGCATGAAAGAGCAAATGTCGGAGAAAATACAATACGAAAGATGTAGGAAAAGATAGAGCAATAAGGCCTTTGCGCTCGTTTATCACACTACATAAGGAGCGAAAGCAAAAATGATAATGATGATAATGATGATGATGAGTGGTGATGATGACGGTGATGACGTTGAGTGATGATGATGAGTGGTGATGATGATGATGATGATGATGAGTGGTGGTGATGATGATGACTAGTGGTGGTGATGATGATGAGTAGTGGTGATGATGATGGGGGGTAGTGGTGATGATGATGGGTGGTCGTGGAGATGATGATGATGAGTGGTGGTGGTGATGATGACGATAAGGGATGGTAATGATGATGATAACGAGTGGTGGTGGTGATGGTGATGTGTGGAAATGATGATGATGATGATGAGTAGTGGTGATAATAATAAAGAGGGGTGGTATGGTGAGGAGGGGTGGTGGTGATGATGATGGTGAGTGGTGGTGGTGATGATGATGGTGAGTGGTGGTGGGGATGATGATGAGTGGTGGTGATGATGATGATGTGTGGAAATGATGATGATGATGAGTGGTGATAGTAATGATGATGATGAGTGGTGGTGATGATGATGATGTGTAGAAATGATGATGATGATGAGTGGTATTGATGATAATAATGAGTGGTGATGATGTGTGATGATGATGATGATGATGATGATGATGATGAGTGATGGTGGTTATGATGATGAGGGGTTGTGATAATGATGATGAGTGATGGTGGTGATGATGATGAGTAATGGTGATGATGATGATTAGTGGTGATGATGATGAGGGCGAGTGGTGAATGTGAGGATGATGATGAATGTTAGTGATGGTGATAATGAGTGGTGGTGATGATGATGAGTGATGGTGATGATGAGTGGGGGTGGTGATGAGTGGTAGAGATAATGATGATGATGAGTGGTGGTGGTGATGATGATGATGATGATGAGTGGCGGTGATAATGAGTTGTGGTGATGATGAGTGGTGCTGATCAAGATTATGAGTGGTGGTGATCATGATGATGAGTGGTGGTGACGATGATGATGAGTTGTGATGATGATGATTAGTGGTGATGATGATAATGATGATGATCATAATGGGCCGTGACGATGATCATGAGTGGTAATGATGATTGATGATGATGAGCGATGATGATGATGAGCGATGAAGATGATGAGCGATGATCATGAGTGGTGATGATGATGATGAGTGGTGATTATGATGATGAGGGGTGGTGATGTGGAGTGGTGGTGATAATGATGATAAGTGGTAGTGATGCGGAGTGGCGGTGATAATGATGATGAGTGATGTGATGATGATGAGTGGTGGTGATGATGAGTGGTGGTGATGATGATGATGATGATGAGCGATGATGATGATGATATACCTGTCCAAGTATTCGGTAGCAGGACGTCTAACTCCAGAAGGAATATTATCTTTCCTTCCTACTGAGACACACAGGCCAGAGTGCCGGTTATACTTTCTTATTATCTATAGTGTCTGCTGTGTGAGTAATCTTCAGTTCACAGTGTGTAGATCAAATGTCGAGACCTTCCCCGTCATACTGGCAATTGTACTGTGCCATTACGATAACAGTGCATGTCTCAGGCAACCTCATCATGTAAAGCACATTGCTACAACAACCACCACTTCAAGAGGACACGATTGCCTGGTACGGGGCTTCTTGCAAGGGGACCAGGTGCAGTGGTTGCTAAATTGTTGTGACGGAGAGAAAAATGAGAATAATTAAAATTATGACAACAGCCATGTGTGGTTGCCATGGATTTCTGATGGCATTTATAAAGAATAAGACCACTACATCCTCATGCATGTCGTACAAGGCGCCTAATATGAAGTTGTGTATAGGACTGGCAACTGCATCGTGTCAAACAAGCTGCTACATAAATCACCGATGTAACAGCATGTGAATGTTTAGTGCAGACTTTCTATAACGGTATCAGCTGCAGTGGTGGCTACATGATGAGAATGATGATGATGATTATGACAACAGCCAGTACCACGTTTCATTGTGTTTGATCATGCTTTTTAAATATTTGGGTTACACAGTAGCTGTATATTTTTGTTACACTGAAATTTTCTTCTTGAATATGACATTTCTCTACTTGAATATGACATTTCTCTACTTGAATGTGACATTTCTCTACTTGAATATGACATTTCTCCACTGGAATATGACATTTCCCTGCATGAATTTGGCATTTCTATACTTGAATATGTTATTTCTCTACTTGAATATTACATTTTTCTACCTTAATATGACATTTATCTACTTGAATATGACATTTCCCTACTTGAATATGACATTTCCCTACTTTAATATAACATTTCCCTGTTTGAATATGACATTTCCCTATTTAAATATGATATTTCCCTACTTGAATATGACATTTGTCTACTTGAATATGACATTTGTCTACTTGAAAATGACACTTCCGTTTTTGAATATGACATTTCCCTACTTGAATATTTTCATTTATCAACGCTAACAAGTGGTTGTTTGTTTTGTTTTTTTTCCACACATGTGCAAAGCCGGAGTCTTTCTTTTCTTTTTTTTTTTGAGTTTCTAAAGGTTTTTTTTTTTTTAACTTGATGATGAGAAATATCTCGTTCAACCCCTAAACGGTTATAATTAGAATATGTGGTGTTTTCAAGTGCAAATAATACGTACAATTTACAATTGCCGATATGCGAAAGTTAGTTTGATCATGTGATTCTTTGAATCTTTGCTTCTGGTGCCGTATTTGAATCATTTCTCTACATTGATTCCTTTCTTCTGCCACACAGAACATTAGTACTCGATTCTGTGACTAAAGTAATCGTGAGACCAACTACTTAGGGAAACTGGAAAAGAACACTTCTGTTGTCTATTTAGGAACGGAAATGGAGACTGTTTATCACTGAAATATACTTCAACTATACATGCAGTCTTCTTTTATCCCCTTTTTTCTTATTTAAGTATTTGATCATGTTTCTCCAATGTTGAAAGGTTGTTCGTGAACTTCTATTAAGTCTATCAGCACAATGCAATCGTAATGTGATACATAGAAGATTGTGACCGGAAATCAGCTGATAGAAATAGCAGGCAACAACGTTTGATACGCGATTACACTGCCTTCAACAGAAACGTCAATATAAGCTACATAAAATGAATGTTTCAATGGTGCCCAGAAAGTGAAAAAAAAGCATTTCGCCTAAAAGGCACTTTGAGAACTAGTGATAATTTATTAGAAACAAAGCTATCCATATCATCATCATCACCAGCAATGAAGTGTAGAACATGTACACTCAAAAACCGTCGGCTCTATGAGAGAAGCAGTGTAGCAGCATGGTCTTCTTCAACCCAGGTGAGGGAGAAACTGTACGGTTGTAGTAAGATCCCTGATACCCCGATCAAATAGATAAAATATTACTGCTTATAAATTCAAATACTATAGAGATAAAATAGGGAGTTGTGTTCAACATCGTCACCATCGCCCGCAGTCGTGTTGGTTCTAACAAGCAGTAACGCCAAAGTAAACGATACACAAAACTGCTAGCTTTTCCCCTCTCCGCAATACCAATTTCCACTAAAATAAAAGCCTTTTCACAGACCGAAATGCATAGTTAGTTTCAAACGGAGTGATAGAATAAAAGAAACGGAGGAGTGAAATGAGAGACGGAAAAATGCAACCTTGACAAGCGTTGGTTTTTTAATCTCGAACTAGAACGACAGGCGACAGCTGACGTCACAGACTTGCTTAGTCTAACAGTAAACGGGAATGAATGGTTGGGAGTTTGAAAAAAAAAAAACTACTTGGCGTTAGTTACGCTGTTGCTATGGCATAATTTTTTTCCCAAAATGTATCTGCTATTGAATGAGAGGAAAACCCACCGCTTTGTCTCCTACCCGTAGTGACAATTTAAATCTAACGAAACCTTTTTGCGTTAGGCAAAACGCGTACAAGCAAGAGAGAGAGAGAAAAAAAAATGTAAATGGGGGATTTGCATGGAGGCATATTTGAAAAGATAGCTTATGCAGTGTGATACTGAAATTGAGAAGGGTAGCGAAGGGTGGCCCAAGAAACTTCGATGAATAATAAAATAAAAGCAAGGACAGTTGACAAATAAAATGATAATATTTGTTTATTAGAAGACAATACTACCCATAATGTTATAATATCTTACAGTAAAAACGCTTAGATAATAACAAAAATATTGTAAAGAAAAGACATAGAGACAGACGCATTGATGTTCTCACTCAACTTTGCCAGTCTTGGGAAAGGGGGGGGGGGGGGACGTTACATTTTGAAAGTGTAATTTATTTTTGAAAAAAAAAGAGGCTAGTGGGCATAACATAATTCGATTGGCTGTGGTAGAATAGACTAACAGTAGTAATAAAAACGATTTGAAACCAGCGTTAGTTGCCACTCGAAAATAAAAATCTCACAAGTAGTGTTAGCATCAGACGCAAGGAATACATGACCAGTGCCTTTGCTGTTCTGCATCAGTGGCGATCTGAATGTGCCCATTGATCGCCGGTTAACCTACAAATTGTGTATTATTTCATTGATGCGGTAAGATAAACATTTATGTAAACCTTATTATTGATATGTATTTGTCTTATTGAATGTATATGCATTGGGTAGAGGCATACCTAGAAAGGCACCAACCTCAAAACTTTGTGCCATGCCACAAATGTTATTAGGAAAGATTATCACCTTGTATTAAAGCCAGACAAGCTTACTGAGACTTTGGGAGAAAATAAAAATACATAAAACGCGAAATTGATGTATATTATTATGATGTAAGACCAGAAAACCACTGGCCGTCTTCAGCAAGTCACAGTGTTTTCACATGATTTTATATAATTAACTATAATTTCTTCTATGACTAGGAATGTATCAAACGGATGTTTGAAGATTACCTGATGATGAATAGGGCACCAAATCAGATAGGAACGATATCTATTTATCTAGCAACTCCACTGATCTTGAAACTGTTGATAATGTTTAATTGGTTAGAGATGGAGATAGGTGTATGATGTACTGAGGAGGCCTTAATCCTCTGATTTCAGGGTTCCATTGTGAAACAATCAGTGAGCCACATACCATAATATACGTACTCCTGAAGCTGCAAGCTCGAGGTTAAAGTACCTGTGTGCCTTAAATCAAAAGAGTTTTGAAGCAGTCTTCAGATGTTGCAGTCGTGAAGAAGGTGGGTGAGAAGAACATCACAGCGTTCCAGAAAATAAAGTTAAGCCCAATTGTCCACGGCCGTGTGTAAGTTCATTTAACCATATTCTCCATCATTATTATATCAATCAGTATTCTTGACATGATGATACAAGTCGTTCATCAGAAGCGTGTCCCTTCATAGGAGTTATTGGTTCATCAGAACACTTCCAGTCAGAAACACTTTTGATTAATATTAACAGACATAGTTGTTGTTTTAAATTACTTTGCTGTAAATAAATTGCCTTCTACTTTGAGTTTAAACAGTCCTGTATCCCAGCAATTGAGATACAGGAAAATAAAATTGTAAAAAATATTATCATTCAAAATTTACCCAGTGACTTGTTTAATTACTTGTTCATTAAGTTATAGGTGTAGTTGTTGTCATTTTATTAACATTACATTGCATATTACCCTAGACACCTAGCCAGATAACATCCAGACACCATAAAATATAATTAGGATCAAAATATATAGCAGATTGAGGTCGTAGGGTGGTAGCAGACAGGTACCCTGAGAACAACTTCAGCAACAATTAGACTCACGGACTTGCATAGCTGACCTCACATCTGTAGACAATTAATACTTAACCTTTTAACATCTAAACCCACCACAACGGTGATGAGAGGAGCCTGAGACGGACTTCCAGCTTTATAAGAGAGATAGATGTGGTTATTTGAGAGTAAACGACGAAAAAGAAGAGAAATCATCAGCGGCCATCTCCACGACGAAGGGCAGCTGCAAGAGATCTCCAAAGTCTTGTGGCGCTTGTCTTGATGGTGCACTTCTGATAGACTCTTTCCTGTCCATCTCTTGGTGTTATTTTCCCACTTGCAGCTCTGTCTTCTTCTTGCACGTTTGCCTTCAAAAGTGCCTTCCATTATAGTCTTCAACGAGGTATTATGTCTTTTTATATGGTCAAAATATTTTCGCTCTTTAATCTTCTTCCTTAACTATCTTTTCTACAACGTCTTTATTTGTTTTCTTCTCTTTTAATGAGTCTAACGAATCTTTTAATGCTCCATTCTTCTGTATATCTACTGGTCGTGTCTCAATTCTTTCATCCAATTGCTGATTCATTGTCCATGTTTTCTGCACCTTACAGTAATGAAGAACATATATAAATATATAAATATAAATATATAAATATATAAATATAAATAAAAATAAATAAATAAATAAATAAATAAATAAATATATATATATATATATATATATATATATATATATATATATATATATATATATATATATATATATATATATATATATATATATATATATATATATATATATATATATTGTAGCCTCGCTTTTACTGGGGTGTGAACCGCTGACCAGAAGATGTTGATGGTGTCGTAGTGACAACGGTCCAACACGGGCGATGCTCTTTGTACTTGAGAATAAGAACGCGAATGTTTCTCTCCTGATACGTGAAGCTAGGATAAGCTGTAACAAACAGGCACGTCAACGAGTGCCAATGTGTATAGGGACGAACTCGTTATGTTTACTGACATCATAATTTATTTAGGACGAAATACGTTGACGACAACAGGTTACAGTACTTCAACATGGATTCCACAGCAAACGTACATGTAGCATATATATAGGCATGGTACAGGCATCATAATAACTTCCTCACATAAGATCACGGTTTGACCTTGCGTCAATGTCATGACCGTTAGGACTATTCAACTATAAATCTTGGAATGAATATATTGATTCTGTCCTACAATTCTGGTCGGGTACTTTAGTAGCTTGGTACCCCTGACATGGCAGATCCATACATACTTGCATATAATATAAACAACGAAGGTTATGTCCTAGTGCTTGGCTAACCTCTCTTCGTCGCCGTGACTCGTGCGACGGCAATCCACATAATATTACAGTCGATAAACCGTAAAGGATGAAGCCTTGAATCCTTTATAATATTAAAATGCTTTCAGTGAAAGTCCCCGTTGATCCATTATAACACCCCTTTGCAGAAAGGTGCTAGCTAGATGCCAACGAAGGATGGTGACGCGAAAGTTCAAGTAATCAATTCACTTCTTACCAAAACTGGTTCGGACTTACGTGTAGTGTAAGCCGACAATGGCTTCTACCAAGAAGTCATTGTTCCAGAAGAATACTTAACCCAACACACTGGGTATATATAGAAATATAGGCAACAGACTCAATGTCTGGCATGAGATGCTGGCTTCCCTTTTTAACCTCCGACGTCATCTCGCTTGCTTGGACACAAACGCGCACGAATTCATCTACACCCAATTGTGCAAATACGTGCGTGACAGATGACATTTATAAAAACTAACATCAACATAAGTTGGTGCGTACTCACTAGAAACTGATGACTACCCGTGAGTGTTAAGAATACAATAAAGGAGGCATCATATATATATATATATATATATATATATATATATATATCTATATATATATATATATCTACATATATATATATATATATATATATATATATATATATATATATATATATATATATATATATATACAGTGCATTCCACTTAAGCGAAACTCGCTTAAGCTGATTCTCAGTTAGGTCGTTGTAATTGTGCAGGTACCGGCCAAAAGTCTTCTTTTGTTTTGTTTAAAAAAAAACTCCTGTTACGAGGACTTACGATAACTCGAATTTTCAGATAAGTCGATGTAATTGTTCAGTCCCAACTCAAATTAGTACTCGCTTAAGCAAAAGTTTTGTCTGTGGGCCTCTTCTGAAGATCAAGTTACAATTATAAGTAACTGTGGCCTCGTTGTTATTTGGAGTGGTCGAGGAGCGAATAGGCGATCCATAAATGATAATCGGGTTGCAGACTTCCGTTCTACCTTCTACATATGATTGTGAACGGAAATAGGGCACCAGACTCAACGATGAAAGAAAGACAGCAAAGAGCTACTTGTTATAAGCCTCTCTGATTACAAGGGACAACGAAAGATCCTGTGCTATGGGCAAATAACTCGTAATAGCAACCTACTTGTACTACGGTCGTTTTGGCTTTTGCTATTAATGTGAATGTGGTAAACGCTTAGAGCGTATATACAAAGTGCCAAGCCAAACACTATCAATTGTCCTGGTATCATGTATTTTTGTTAGCACATATGTTATCAAACTTTATGATATGGTCATAGAAAACCTTTACTTTATGAGTGAAAGTCCCAGAGAATATTTTGGACAGACATATGAACAATACACTGATTCAAAGCAAGATCACCAGTTTGTTGTTGTTGAGACTTTTTTAATGTACATGAAGTGAAAGTTAACTCACTTTTTTGTGTGCCTGAATATAAATCATCATTACCCCTCATCTCCCTACGCAGAGGCCAGCAACTAATACGTATCAAGCCTATCAGTGTCTGTCTAGGTTTTTTTTATCCCTTTAAGTTCCTGTCTACAATTCCATGTGAATGTTATTGCCTTTTATAATGCTTTACTTTCTTGATTTCATTAATAGTTTTGACTTCTTTTCTTTTTTTAATCTTCATGAGACCAGCATGTTGTTATACACATTGATCATATAACAATAGCGTGCTATGTAATGCTGATGCTGGCTACTGCTATTTTGTTTCAGTATTTGTCTTCTGTGGTTGATGTTTCTAAGATATGATGTTAAGATTTTGATGTACGCTTGCTGATACTGCTGTGGATTTAAAAAGTGTGCACTGTGTCTTCTTCTTCTTCTTCTTCCTCGTTCGTCCTGAAAAGGACGGTGGTTGCGTTGTGTCTGTTTGCGCCTAAGCTGTGATATCTGCACCTTTCGGTCGACACATCCGACTTCTGCACGGCATTTTTTAAGGACCGGGTTTGCCTTCCCATTTCGATCCGTGCTCGCTCAGCCAGCCTGCACTGCTGCAGACTGTTTCCAGGACCACCACGTGGAGGTGGAGCACGGTCTTAACCAGCTCTGGTTCGCTGGTCCTGACGCAGGCAGTCAAGCTATGAGTCGCTGACTGCATTCACTATTGCTGCATCTTGGGGTCCCGCACTGTGTCTGATTATGGAATACGTAGTTTTAAAGGTTTTGGTATTTGCGCTACGGTACAAACAAAGGACATGAAATACCATCTGTTCAATAGGACTGATGGGATATCACCTCAGGGGCGCATTCCCATAGTCAGTCATGACTGAAGGGACTACTACTACTACAATGTAAATTATCGGGGAAATACTCCATTAACAAATTAAAGTAAGGGAAATAATGAACGGCGAATATAGATTGTGTCTCGTATTTAAGGGTGCGGGCGTCGGATAGTGAATGGTTGTGAGCCGATTAAATCAATGTTTGTGTTTCTTCAACTAACTGAGTCAGTGAGTCTTTTCTTTTAAACACAGCTCTAGTAGTGACCAATGTTCATATGAGCTTTACGTTAGGTGTTTCAACTTTTCAGTCCTGTATTTTATTGGGGTTGGGGGGGGGGGGGGGGGGGGGGGGGGGGGGGAGCAGATGACTATATTTATATGTAGGGAGACTTTTCTCTCCACTCAACGGACGTGCATTTCATGTTCATAATTATAAACATGACGACTGACCAGTCTTTCTTTACTGTAGACATTAATTAAGTTGTCGTAACAACCCACGAGCGTCCGAATGGCACAGTGGTTAGAGTTCCTCTAGACAAAGGTACTGGGATCAAAACCAGGTCGCTTTACGCTGATGTCTACCCAATCGTAAAAATCGGGGCCTGACTGTTCTTGAAGTAAGGAAGGCAAATAAAGGGATGTAGGAAACTGGTCACCCCACCTCAATAATGCTGAGACTTATTAAAGGTGATCTCTAACACTTCACTTCCCTAAGGCAGTATCTGCTATGGGACATAAACCTGTGCTGGAAATGTTCCACGATTCTTAGAAGTTATACACAGTCTGAGAGGCACATTAAGCTCTCTCTCTTTCTCTCTTTCTCTCTCTCTCTCTCTCTCTCTCTCTCTCTCTCTCTCTATATATATATATATATATATATATATATATATATATATATATATATATATATATATATATATATATATATATATATATATATACATACGTGTGTATGTATGTGTGTGTCACCCAGATTCTAACTTAGCGACTTCATAGTTGGCGTAATGGTAGAGCTAGCCCCTGTAGTAAAGCATACGGTTTTTTTTTATCAAGAATAGAACTGCTGTAGAGCATTTGTTGTATTATTTTAGTATACACTATAAAAAAAGAGGTTTTACAACTGTGGAAATGGATGACCAGCAAGATGCTAGGGCCATTGATTAAAAAGCGTTCAAAATAACAGGTAATAGAAAACCCTGACATCAACCACTGAAAGTTGAGGACTTCAAGCGCAAGCAGTCTTTGACGTTTAAATTGTCCAGTATTGATGGTTAATTATGACTTGGTTTATGTATTTATGAACAAATAATTGACACCATTTATCGGCAAACTGCAACACAAATGTTAAGATCTTTGACTCAAGTCAGTCGTACTGTATGGCTCTAAAACATGGAGAACAACAAAAACATCAGCCAAGCAGTTACTGACTTTCATAAACGGATGCTTGTGTAGAACAGAAGGATAGAAATAGTAGGACAAAGTCCACAGTCACCCGTGTGTTACCGGGGCCCGAAAGGGGAGCGCAGAATAGTAACACTGTACCTTACCAGGCATGTCGTAAAAAGCGACTAAGGAGGGTTGGGCATGGGGCTGGTTACCCCCATCCCGTAAAAATCTTTTTACCACAAAAACTTCAACAAACATGGACAAATCAAATAAAAAATATAAATCAACAAAGCCGCCCAAGACAGAAGAAGGTCCTCTGGAAAGGAGGCGCATGAAGCAACCTAGACAAAGCCGAAAGGAGTCTGGGTTGCCGAATAACCTTATTTCGTCCAGGAAAATCTCCAGGATTGGCACCTGGAATGTTCGCACTCTGTGTGAACAAGGGAAAACTGCACAGGAGCAGCAGAAATGAAAATTACAGGATTGATATCCTGGGTTTCTGCGAGACACGGTGGAAAGGCATAGAGAAGAGGAGATTGATCACAGGAGAAATGGTGTTGTCCTCAGGACATGAGGAGGAAAGAGCCCACCACAGTGAAGGGTGGCTCTAATGCTGCCCAAGGAAGCACAGAAGGCACTTACAGAATGGGAAGCAATGGGACCCCGAATTATAATAGCAAGGTTTAAATCAACCAAAAAGAAAGTAAATATAAACATCATCCAGTGTTATGCACCAACAAACGATAAAGAAGAATCTGAGAAAGAAGACTTTTACACCAGACTACAAAATGTCTTGGACAATAAGAAAAGAAAGGACATCACAATTTTGATGAGGGACCTAAATGCGAAAATAGGAACAGACAACACTGGCTTTGAAGAAATCATGGGAAAGCATGGATTAGGTATGATGAACGAAAATGGGAAACCATTAGCAAACTTCTGTGCTTCAAATCAACTAGCTATAGGAGGAAGCATATTTCCACATAAGGGAATACATAAAGCAGCATGGATATCACCAGACCACACAACTGAGGATCAGATTGATCACATATGCATAAGTAAGAAGTTTAGGTTATCATTGCATGATGTGAAAGTACGTAGAGGAGCAGATGTTGTATCAGACCACCATCTTCTGTTGGCTAAAACAAAATTAAAACTCAAGAAATTTACAACAGCATATAGCTATAGACAACAGTATAATGTGGGATATCTAAGAAATCAGGAAATAAAAGAAAAATTGTCAATCACAGTATCCAACAAATACCAAGTACTCCAACAGCTGGAAGATGAAACAGATACGGTAGACCACTGGCAACAAGTAAAAAATATATGGAACCGAGACATGTGAAGAAGTACTAAGAAAAGGAGAACATCAGCACAAAGCATGGATAACAACAGAAACCATTAGTAAGATAGAAGACAGGAAAAACAAGAAAGTAGATTTAAACAGAAGCAAAACCAGAAGCTCCAAAGCCAAGGCTCATGAAGTGTACATAGAAGCAAACAAGGAAGTAAGAAGAAACATCAAAAGAGACAAGATGAAATATATTGATGATTTGGCAAGGGAAGCAGAGGAAGCTGCAGCCAAAGGAAATATAAGGGACATGTACAACAACACAAAGAAGCTAACAGGGAAATATAAGCAAGCAAATGGCCTCATAAAAGATAAGAATGGAAAATTGCTTAGTAATATACAAGAACAAATAAAGAGATGGACAGAACATTTTGAGGAACATCTCAATAGACCATCTCCGACTAATCCCCCAGACATCCAGCCAGCAGAAGAGGAGTTACAAATCAGCTGTGAACGACCAAGTAGAGAAGAAATGAAGAAAGCCATAAAGCTTCTGAAAGATGGAAAAGCAGCTGGTCCAGATTGCATTCCAGCAGAGGCCATCAAAACAGTTATTGTTACCTCTACAGAGATATTATACAAACTACTTGGCAAAGTCTGGGAGAGAGAGGAAATACCAGCAGAATGGAAGGAAGGTTATCTGGTCAAGTTGCCGAAGAAGGGAAATTTACAAGAGTGCACAAATTATAGAGGAATAATGTTACTATCAGTGCCAGGAAAAGTATTAAACAGAATCATCCTTGAGAGATTAAAAGAGTCCACAGACAAGCAACTGAGAGATGAACAAGCAGGTTTTCGACAAAATAGATCCTGTACAGACCAGATAGCCACATTGAGAATAATAAACAAAGTCTGGAATGGAATGCACCGCTATACATCGGATTCGTGGACTGTGAAAAGGCATTTGACAGTGTAGACAGAGAATCGCTTTGGAAATTCAAGAGGCATTATGGAGTTCCCGTGAAGATCAAGACCTATGAAGACATGACATGCAGAGTTCTTCATGAAGGACAACTTACAGAACCGTTTAGGATTAGAACGGGAGTGAGACAGGGATGCCTCTTGTCTCCATTTCTTTTCTTACTAGCAATAGATTGGGTAATGAAAACATCGACATCACACAACAGAAATAGAATCCATTGGAATCTGAATAAACAGCTTGATGATCTGGATTTTGCAGATGACTTGGCTCTTCTTTTCCATAACCATAATCAGATGCAAGAGAAAATGAAAATTCTCGATGAGAGGTCACAACAAGTGGGCCTGAAAATACACAAGAAAAAACAAAGATTATGAGAATAAATGCAAGAAATGATAACAAGGTTGAACTTGAAGAAACACCACTAAAAGATGTAGAATCGCACACATATCTTATAAGTAATATAGACAAAGTTCGAGGGACAGACAGTGATATCAAAATAAGAATACGAAGAGCAAGAGGAGCTTTCATTGCATTGGGAAACATATGGAGAACAAGAGAAATCAAGTCCAACACAAAAAAAAGAATCTTCAACTCAGATGTGAAGTCAGTCCTATTGTATGGCTCTGAGACATGGAGAACAACAAAAACAACAACCAAAACGCTACAGACTTTTATAAACGGGTGCTTGCTGTCGTGAAACGAAGTGTAACCCACTACTTTGTTAATCACTATGTCGAGATACAGATTTGCTTCAACCAGTCAACTTGCACCGTTCACCAGTCTCTGAGACAGAATAACTTATACTGTTCACGCAGTTCACGCAAGATGGCGGCTAAAAACTGAATAAAATTAGGCTGTATGAGACCAGGTACACAACCGGAGGAAACCAATCATTTTGCTCCGCCAGGAACCAACCGAAAGCTTTCCTCAAGTATTTACCTGACTATATAATCGGGCGGATTTTATGCTAACTACGCAATCCCGAACTGGAGTAGTTTAGGGAAGTGTCAGGATCTGAAAGAAATGATAATGATGGAGCAAGTGAAAGAGTCCATGCCTCAAGAAATGAGGAAGTTTATCATGGAACAAGGAGCAGAGAGATTGGAAGATATTGTAACTGTTGCTGAGAGATATCAAGCAGCTCAGGCAGAAGTATTAGGAAATAGGAAAAAGCAGGATGAAAACTTCACATCATCACAAAACTATACCAAATATGAACAAAAAGACCATACCACAAGGAACAAACAAAGATTTGACCAAAAGGACAAAAACCCTCTAAGATCGGATAAGACACCTCACCGGAAGGAAGGAAAGTGGTGTAAAACTTGTCTAATGAGTAACCACAATACTGCAGACTGCAGAAGGAACCACCCTCCTTATTACGTTGCGTGTCTCACAACAGGGAACAAGGGAAGGAAGGAACTGGCAGGTAGTCAGAATGACCTCCATCATCCCCCTGTCTGTGAGGAAGTGACATGTAATGGCACTAAAATTCAGTGCTTATATGATTCAGGTTTGGAATTCGACTCAGTCGTGAGTGCAACCCTAGTGCACCCTGACCAACTTACCACAGAAACAGTGGACATACAAGGGGCAATGCAGGGAACCGGCACCATGACACTTCCCATAGCAAGGATCAACGTGAGAACTCGCTATGTAGAAGGAGTGATAAGAGCAGCAGTAAGTGATGATCCTATATACCCGCTGGTAATAGGATGTAAATATGTCTTTTTGGGTGACCCAATAAAACCTGTTGTCATGGCAGCAAACCATACCAGGTCGATCACCAAAAAGGAGGAGGGAGATCCAATAACCATTCATCGTACAAAGATGAAAAAGGCTCAAACAGCAGACAGCACATTGAAGCCTTGTTTTGGCAAATTGCCAAAGGCCCATAACCCTCCAGAGAAAGGAGACTACTATATTGAAAATGGCCTACTCTACAGACAAGCTGGAAAAGGACCTAAAGGGCATGGACAGCTGGTAGTGCCAAAATTCTATAGGGAGGAAATTATGGAGCAAGAGCATGCTACATCAGGCAGTGGCCACAGAGGAAAAGGGGCCACTGGTCAAAATATAGCATTGCGATATTACTGGCCAGGAATAATTGAAGACATAAGTCGGTATATGAAATCCTGCTCAGAATGTAACCAGGTAACCTCATTCAGAAGCGTAGACCAGTTACAGGACCTAGGGAAACATTGTTGCGGACGTAGGCCCACAAAGAAGATACACACGAGAAAACAACAGGTAGAAGCAGTGATAACGAGAAAACGAAATCACAACAAGTCTACTGTTACACCAGTAACCATGGCAACTCTCCGTATTGTACAGAGAGGGGACGAGAGACATCCCACCCCGACTAGATATTTGTCAGAACACCATGGCCTGGATCCTTTGGAAAATTTGGTTAGTCAGCAACCAGTATTAAAAAAGCTGCAGAAACAAACCCGAACCAAAGGAGGTAGGAACCAGGGCTGTACCCCACAGTTGATGGAGACAGGCCCCACATCGGTATACTGCCCCTTACAATAGAAATAGGTGTGGGTCCGGCAACGTCGTAGTATTGCCGTCCCCATACACAGTCCACTGGAAGCATTGCTGCGGACATGGACTGAACAATAGCAAGCACAAGCACTCAAGGATGAGATTGACTATCTCTTAAAAGAGAAAATTATTTCAAAGTCTGAATCTCCCTATAGCTCAAGTGTGGTGCTATTAAGGAAGCCTAGTGGTGAACACATGTTATGTATTTACTACAAGAAGCTTAATGCGATCACAGAATCTCAGGTGGACCCATTACCTGACACCAACCAGCTGTTCTCTACACTGAGTAAGGCTAGGTATTTATCGAAGGTAGATCTAAGCAAGGGATACTACCAAATACCAGTGAAACCAGAAGTTAGGAAAATGCTGGCATTCAGTACATCAGACGGACACTACGAGTTTAATGTACTACCCTTTGGGCTGAAAAATGCTCCAAGTATCTTTTCAAGAATGATGAGGAAATTGTTGGAACCTCTACAAAATCCCCATATCACTAACTTTATGGATGACATTCTTGTTGCTACAAACACATTTGAAGAGCATATAGTAGCGCTCTCCATGTTGTTTGACAGACTGAGAGAAACTGGATTGACTGCACGTCCAACCAAGTGCTATATCGGTTGTAAGGAGTTGGAATTCTTAGGTCACACTATTTCTACAGGTCATATGTCTCCTGACCCAAAGAATATAGAGAAGCTAAAGAAGGCACCCAGACCTCAAACGAAGAAAGATGTGAGATCATTCGTGTCTTTATGTGGGTTCTATCAGAAGTACATACCCCACTTTTACTCGTAGTGTGCACCATTAACCAACTTAACGAAGAAAGGACAGCTTGACAAAATCCAATGGAATGCTGATTGTGAAAAAGCTTACACAGAGCTAAAAGCAAAACTCACCAGCAAACCCATCCTTACACTACCCGATATCACACAGGAATTTGTATTAAGAACGGACGCTAGCAGTATAGGTATTGGTGCAACTCTCTTGCAGAAATCAAAAGCCCAGCCGGAGGAACTTTTACCAGTCGCCTACGCCAGTAGGAAGCTGAATGCAGCTGAGTTGAATTACTCGACCATAGAGAAAGAATGTTTAGCTCTAATTTGGTCCATCAACAAATTTTCACCTTATCTGTATGGGACACACTTCATTGTCCAAAGCGATCACCAACCTTTAACATTCTTGGCTGCATCTAAAAAGCTAAATTCGAGATTGTTAAGGTGGAGTCTGCTTCTGGCGCCTTATTCCTTTACCGTGAATTACATTCCGGGAAGAGACAATGTAGGAGCTGATTTTTTAAGTCGACACCCTAGTACTCTGGAAGGACAGACGCAAAAGGATTAACCACAGCAGGGGTTTACACGTCAGCTATGACAAGTCACAGCTAGGAAAGGAGGGGGCTATGTCGTGAAACGAAGTGTAACCCACTACTTTGTTAATCACTATGTCGAGATACAGATTTGCTTCAACCAATCAACTTGCACCGTTCACCAGTCTCTGAGACAGAATAAATTATACTGTTCACGCAGTTTACGCAAGATGGCGGCTAAAAACTGAATAAAATTAGGCTGTATGAGACCAGGTACAAAACCGGAGGAAACCAATCATTTTGCTCCGCCAGGAACCAACCGAAAGCTTTCCTCAAGTATTTACCTGACTATATAATCGGGCGGATTTTATGCTAACCACGCAATCCCGAACTTGACGCCAGAGATACCGACTGACTGAAGGGGAAGAAGCTGTCACTTTGATCTATAACTTACCTGAGGGCATCGACCTGCAACCTACTTCACTAAGTCGCGTCAAAACCTGGCCAGTTTAAAATCTTAGGAGGGTAAATATATTTACGATAACCGTTGGTATTTGTTGTGTGTCATTATACTACCTATCAGGTTACTGATTGTATCTTGGGGGAATTAAGTGAATAGACGAAGACTAATAGGACTCATACTTCAATCTATTGTCTCATATTATTCAGTCTATTGTCTCTGATAATTCCAAACTGCAAATATAACCATAACAGTCCTTGTTAGGACTCAATCTATTGTCAGTCTATAACTTCAGTCTATTGTCTCTGATAACTCCAAACTGCAATATAACCAAAACAGTCCTTGTCAGGACTCAATCTATTGTCGCATCTAACTCAATCTATTGTCTCATATAACTCAATCTATTGTCTCAGATAAGACCAACTGCAATATAACCAAAACAGTCCTTGTCAGGACTCATTCTATTGTCGCATCTAACTCCAATCTATTGTCTCCTATAACTCCAACCTGATATATCACCAAACAGTCCTCGTCTCATATACTCCTATCATAAGAACATAACAATATTGTTAGGATATATGTTACCAGCTATTGTCAGAGAGGGCGTGATATAGTATAGGGGGAAGGACATTGTTGTATCACACCTAGGTGTACATATTATTGGATTTATTCATGTATTGATTTATATTATGGGA
>JAMPIV010007292.1:0-122500 GCA_024509875.1 Oreohelix idahoensis | reverse complement strand
CAAAACGAGTCTATACATTCTTGGTCCAGGCTTCCTCTCAGAAAGTCTTCTGTTAATAGACCTAGCTATTTGACCAAGTGGTTGTCTAAACCTTATTTGTTTCCATATTAGGTTCAGACTTTCACGCAGGGAGGCGGAGAAGGTAAAATTTAACACATGCTTCGTAGTTTGCCACACTTTCTGGGACAACCAGGGAAATATATCTCTAGTCTAGTTAATGTTCTACGTCATCTACAAGTGTGCGGCTGCCCAGGTGTGGCCCGGAAGTCATTGTATCGCCATGTAGGGCCAGCTGAAAGACCCTCCACTCAGAAGCATGTCCCGGATCAGGGTCTCTATTGGAGTCTTGCCTACAAGGCGCACAAAAAACAGCTGCTCTATCACCTGGGCGCTGACAGTTCGCAAGGAGGGAAGTCGTAGCAGTAGTTTGCCAAATCTGAAACACAAAGATGTTTTAATTATGCTCTGTGATAACTTTTATGTGTGAGGGTGTTTATATGAATCCAGTTTTTAAACTATGCTTTGCTGTGCGCTGTGTGTGGGTGTTTACACGTGATAATCTCCAAAAGAACGTTGCCAATAATTCCGCAGAGAATATTCACTTGGAGTGATTTCTCTTTAGCAATGTTTCGTGGGCTGTCACACTATTTGAGGCGCAAAACTCAAAGACACTAAGAGAGCTAACATACTACCTTCTACACCCTGACTTTGGACAAGGGAGAGATATTAAAAACAATTAATGATTGCATATTACAATAAATCAGTCCATCAATCACTCTGTCAATTAGTCAGTCAGTCAATCAGCCAGTCCGTCAGTTTATGTGTCAGTCACTCCACCATTCAGTCCGTCTGTTCATCAGTCAGTCTATTAATGTATTGACAGTCAGTCCGTCAGATAGTCCATCATTCATTCGGTCCACCAATAAATCGATCCGTCTGTTTGTACATCAGTTCGTAAGTCGGTCCATCAAATTAGCAGTCTATCGGTTGTCCAATCATCAGGTTTACATAAGTCAGTCACTGTGTCCGTCAGGCACTACAGGAATCAGTCCGTTAGTAAGTTTGACATTTAATGTTTCTTCAGTCTGTGAGTCAGTCCGTCAGTGGAATGGGGTGGGGGTATACTCTTATAAAAAATTAATTATGACAAATAAAAGTCAGCTTAACAATGAACTAAAAGACTGAAGCTTTAACCCCCTTTTTAAAAATGTATTTTGTTTATATTTGTCTCTGCTATTTGCACCAAATAGTATGACACTTTACGAAACACTGCTAAAGGGAAATCACTCCAAGTTAATATTCTCTGCGGAACGATTGGCAACGTTCTCTTGCAGATTACCAAATGATACATAATACAAAATCATTGCTCAGTCGGGTTGTTTAAAAAAGTAGAGTTAGTTCCATAGCAGATACTGCCGTAGGGGGTAAAGTGTTAAAGACTTCACTATGCTAGATCCAGCTTTATGAGGTAGGATGACCTTCCCTAACTAAAGAGCAGAGTCAAGTACCCATTTACAGCTGGGTGTACTGATGCGTGACGCTACTAGGTACTGTCCCGGGATTTAGTTACTTTGCCGCCACAGGCATTAGCTCTAACCACTGATTGGTTTGGCTGTTTTGATGAAAATCGTGAAATACACCGAAGCTGACTGAAAATAGCTATATTTTTTTTTCTGCTATGAAATTATATATGGTTTATAAAAAAAAAAAGAGATTATGCGTAAGTAATCTTATATGCATCTGTAATACATTTTTCATAGCATTACAAGGCCTGAGAAAGACTTGTGTTATCTTGTGTTAGAGGCTCACACAAGAAGCAGAGGTGAGGAGAAAACGTCGAAAGGAGCACCAGGAAAATAAGAGGGCAACTGCAAAACATATGGAGAAAAGAACTGAAGACAGAAATGAAAAAGGTGAGGAAAACATGGCAAGACGGCACAAGACAGGAGGACTTGGCTGGAGCTTATTGGAGGCCTTTGCTCCTGGGGGGGGGGGGGGGGAGGAAGGGGGGGGGGGGGGGGGGCTAATGGGTACTGAATGAATGAATGTTAATGTGTTCTGAAACATCAATTAATTGCGTAACTTCTATTTCAGCCTTCTAACAGATTCACGTTACAAACATGCTCTGGTGCTACACAATTAAATGTTGATACTGTAGTCTTCTCTTAACATTTTCTTTTCCACAAACACAAAGGTCTGAGAAAGACTTGTGTTATCTTCATCATCATTATAATCATCATCATCATCATTATAATCATCATCATCATCATTATCATCATCATCATCAGCATCATCACTACACTACTACTCCCCTTGAAGCTTAGACCTTCAACAAAGTCACGCTAAACCTGCCGAAACAGGGCCATCTGTTCAAGGTCTTTACATATCTTTATAATCTGCTGGTGAAGATTTGACATTTGAACCTGAAATTCTGGGTAATGTGCCATGTCTCCGAATCACATACTGGGACAGATTATGTGTTTGGCTGAAGAGCTTTACTGTGTTTTATTTGGAGAAAGCTGCAGTTCCAACTTGGACTGAAAGATCTGAAGCCTTTTATAATCCCGGTATTGACATCCTAGTTTTTATTTTACTCCATCTTTATTGATGTTACTTCCCAAACAGATGTTGTTGTTGTCGATATCCCAACCCGAACAGATGTTGTTGTTGTTGTACTGTATTAGATGGTTCTGCCTGACCGCTGTACATATAAATACCGGTTTTTGAGAGTTTGCCTTTGTGGTTAAATCTGCATGTAGTTCTCTTTATACAAATCTTGGAAACCGTAATTTGAATGACATAATTACCTGGTAGGCTGGTTAGGGTACTGGCTGCGGACGTATTCCTCCAGCGCGCACTGGGACTTTTCCTGGATGCTCTCAATGTGATTCATGTCTGAGAGACCACACGCATCTGTGAGGAAATAAAGGGATAGGTGTAAAGTTTGACTATTTACTGCAAAAGCTTGTGATGGTAGAAGGAAAACGGTGAAAATGCTTGAACATTCTGTCAGCAAAATAAGACAGAAAGCTATAAATGTTAGCGGGAAATTTGCATTGGAATGGAATGTGTTACATTTGCATGTAATAAAATATGATGGAATCTCGTTAAAAACTTGGAATGCTTGGGGGGGGGGGGGGGGGGGGGGGGGGGTTTCACTTGGTTCACTTGACTTTAAGTGAAATTATAAGCAAAGTACTGTAAATACTTTAGAGATTAGGGTTACACTCGACACTAAGCAATGTCAAATTGAACTATACAAAACAAACCTATGTTATTTGATGGAGTTGTATTGTTGCATGTAGTGAGGAAGCTTTTGGCAGGCATAACAAGGAAGTCTATGATTCAGAACCCCCCGGCATAACAGACGCAGAATACGTAAAGGTAAACCACGTTTTTTTTTTTTTTTTGGCTTCACACTTTAATTTTAAAATGCACTAAAAAATAGAAAACTTCTGTGATCCTATTTACAATTTTGTGTACGTCACCAAGTTCTGTGATCCTATTTACAATTTTGTGTTCGTCACCAAGTTCTGTGATCCTATTTACAATTTTGTGTACGTCACCAAGTTCTGTGATCCTATTTACAATTTTGTGTACGTCACCAAGTTCTGTGATCCTATTTACAATTTTGTGTACGTCACCAAGTTCTGTGATCCTATTTACAATTTTGTGTACGTCACCAAGTTCTGTGATCATATGACTTGTTTCGGCTTTAATGTTTTTATGAGGGGCAAGGGACAGGTCAATTCCAGGTTTCTTCAAATTTTGATAGGTTAAAATATGCCACGATATAGGGTCTTGTAAAAAAGTTCAGCTCCCTAGGTCATCTGAAACCTAGTGAACCAAGGGCTCAAAGATTTGATGCATCCAAACAATGCTCTTTCAAATTAAATAAAAGTGATTTTAAAAATGTTTTAAAAGTTGCCCTACAAAGAACGAAGAAGAACTCATAAGACAAGCCAGAAACAGACCATGGACATAAAAATTATTGCTTTGTCAGTGACAAGTAAGCTCGGAGAAATCTAGTTGACGGCCTCTGCTCCCAGGTGAGTTGACAAGCAAAAATGATTTCAACCCCCAATAATTTTTTTTTTTTTTTTAAATAATGACTGAGGATAATTTTGTCAGTGCCAATAGATAGCTCTCCTTTTTGCGTCACAAATTTTTACAGCAATACGCAGTCAGTAAAAACGCAGTCAGTAAAAACATTTGAATGTCATTATCAATCAAATCGATTACAGATCGTGTTTTCGGATGTTATACGCAGTCAGTGAAAACATCTGAATGTCATTATCAATCAAATCGATTACAGATCGTGTTCTCGGATGTTATACGCAGTCAGTAAAAACATCTGAGTGTCATTATCAATCAAATCGATTACAGATCGTGTTCTCGGATGTTATACGCAGTCAGTAAAAACATCTGAATGTCATTATCAATCAAATCGATTACAGATCGTGTTCTCGTATGTTATACGCAGTCAGTAAAAACATCTGAATGTCATTATCAATCAAATCGATTACAGATCGTGCTCTCGGATGTTATACGCTGTCAGTAAAAACATCTGAATGCCATTATCAATCAAATCGATTACAGATCGTGTTCTCGGATGTTATACGCAGTCAGTAAAAACATCTGAATGTCATTATCAATCAAATTCAACAAAGAAGACGAGGTTCTACGCAACGGCTATTAAAAAAAAAAATAAAAAAAAAAACTCTTTCTGCCGCTGCTCGGATTCTCGTCTTTGTTGAATTTGATTGATAATAAAATTCAAATGTTTTTGCTGACTGCGTATAACATCCGAGAACACGATCTGTAATCGATTTGATTGAAGGAGTGGAATGGGTCGCCTCAGTGCTTCAACACTCCTTGTCACAAATACACAACTGTTGGAATATTTCCATGACTTAAACTTGGTCTAGCATAGGTTGTCTACAGGTGGATTGAAACGTCACTTTCTATTATTAAACTGTTATTTCGTCACTCCAATCCAACTAATTAATTGTTATTAAAAAAACGTCAAAACAAAGATAATTAACTGCCATGTTATTACAGAACATGGTCTATCACAATAACATACAGCTCAGTGTGAGATCCAGTTTTTTCAGCACATGACGTCACAGAGGTCAGCAATTTTATTTTACCTTGTAACGTCTCTTTATTTGGCCGTTTGAGATTTTATTTTATTTTGTTTCTGGTGCAGCAAATAAATAACACAAATAATAATAAATAAAACTTATTTGTAAAACGGCTAAAACTGCTCCTTGTTTTTACATTTGTTTGTACTCGTGTATATATATATATATATAATCTTAATCGATTAATCGAATTTCATTAATCGGAGATTAATCGATCAGTTTCGAACACTTTGATAAATTATTAAAAAAATCATAAATAACTGGGTTTTTTTTTAAAAATAAGGACTTTATTTATTTTACTTGTTATAAGGCAACATTGTCCTGAAAATATAATGAAATACTGAAAAGTTACATCCAAACAATTTAGTATTATTGACTGTACGTGCTACACTCCATATCATAAACCTCTACCGTAGCAAATGCTCTCGTTTTAAGCAAAAACATAAACATTGCTTAAAACATGGAATAATCGATTAAATGTTGTTTTTATCAATTAATCGATGGAAATTTTAACCGATTAATCGATTTATTAATCGTTACATATCCCAACATCCTATCGACCAACCCAGAAGGACTTGAACAATTAATTCTGTCCACCAAAAAACACAGCGAGGCCCAGAATCTATACCTAAACACCAAGAAGACCAAAGTATTGACAACAGACAAAGTAAAGACCAAACCAGAAATTGAAATTGATAACGAAGATCTGGAAAGTGTTAATGAATTCGAATACTTAGGATCAATCATCAACAGCTCTGGCGACTGTGCAGTAGAAATTAAAAGAAGACTTGCAATTACTTCACATAAACTAATACAGATGAAAAACCTATGGCAAGGCACAAGCAAAGAAACAAAGTTACAACTGATCAGAGCATGTATATTCCCAGTAGCAACATACGGCTGCGAGACTTGGACACTCAATAAAACAGTTGCAAAAAAGATTACACCATTCGAAAGGAAATGCTACAGAAGGATGTTGAGAATACCCTGGACAGAAAAAAAGACCAACAGAGAAGTACTGCACTCACTAAACATACAGGAACATTGGCTTTTAAATACCATCGCAATACGGAAGCTGAAATTTTTCGGTCATATAAAAAGACATAATAGTCTGGAAAAAAACAGCAGAAATCCCGATCGGACGTAGCGAAAGCAACAGCTTCCCGCACGCAACCCGTGTATCTCATGTCTCTGATATACGGTACAAAGAGATTGCGATGCCAGGCGTATAATGGTACAGTACATATATAACCTATAATACAGTACATATGTCTTGATAGTCATAATAAACGCCTATGTTACTGGCCTATCAACGGGCTGATCACCCGTTTGCCAGTCACTTTGATTACGGAAACAACGACAAACGGATTGATTTGTCGTTGCCCTAAAGACGCCATTAGGCGTGATGGGAACAACGGCAAAGAAAATCTATTCGCTGTTGCCCTTAAGACGCCACTAGGCGTAATGGCCACTGACTGCTTTGCCGGTCGTTGGCTAAGGACGGAAGAAGAAGAAGAAGAATGTTACTGGCCTATGTATGTACTGTACTTACTATCGTTATTTTATTGTGAACTTTCGAAAATACATTACCGTGAAGTGCATCATGGCTCCCAAACGCAGTTCTATTGATAGCAGCAGCAAGAGACAAAGGAAAAGTATCGACTTTGAAGTGAAACAAAAGGTAATTAAACATCACGAAGGTGGAAAACCAGTGAATACTATAGCTAGGGATTTGGGCATGTTGCACTCGACAGTCACGACGATTCTTAAGAACAAAGAAAAAATTCTCCAAGCTGTTAAAGGATCGGCTCCACTGAAAGCTACAAAGCTTACAAAAATGCGAGAGGGACCTATATCAGATATGGAAAAATTGTTAATGACCTGGACTGAGGACCACACACAGAAGCGAATCCTTCTCAGCACGTTGACGAAGCTTGTTCGAAATGCTTAAAGAAAAAGCAGGACCAGACTACGATATCGAGTTTAGTACTAGTTCTGGGTGGTTCAAGCGCTTCAAACAACGTTTTTCGCTGCATAATGTGAAAGTGAGTGGTGAGTCTGCGAGTGCTGATGCTAAGGCAGCAGAAGATGTGGTCGAAACCCTAGATAAACTAATTGTAGAGGGAGGTTATTTGCCCCAGCAAAATTTTAATATGGACAGTATTACCTCGCCAGATACAGTACATTAGCTGAAATACAGTACTGTATGTGTACAGTATCTTGGCTATTTAGTCAATACAGGTACACTACAGTATCCCATATAACTTTGCTAAGTATAAAGTATGGTGTTCACACAACGTTCAAATCGCATAACGTCCTATTTCACAGAACGTATTGTGGACGTTAAGCGGCGCATGACTATATTATATATATATATATATATATATATATATATATATATATATATATATATATATATATATATATATATATATATATATATATATATATATATATATATATATATATATATATCGAAGATGTACGTGGGGAAATAAAAATGTAAAAATCAGAAGTGAGTTTTCAAACATCCTGTAGGTGCTCAACCACTACAAATCTCACATACGAATACACGAACCTCTGAATATGTGCATTACTTAAAACCTGATCCTCTTTAAATTCTAGATTTATAATGCTTTAAAAAATAAAAAAAATAAAAAAAAATAAAAATTTTTCGCCTTTCATGTATGACAGTACAAAATAATCATTGTCTTGGAAATATCAATACACTATCATCTTCCATCATCCCACACATAATTCAAGAAAACTTCATAATAACCGCCATTTTCACATGCAGTCGTCGGTTTAGCCACGTACGCATTGTAGTCATTTTAAATCATTAAAAATTAATGCAAAACCAGAGACTGGGGAGGAGGAGGGTTAATAGTCAGTTTGCACCCTACATTATTGATTAGACTATAATAGTTTGTCGATTGGTAGAAAAATGTCGAGTCAAGAACTCCATACAAAACTTACAGACAACATAGCGCTCAAGTCAACTAATGATATGTGATTTCTGTCACGCCGGGACCGGAAGTGTATAATGTCAGGCTGACAGGGAGGAGAGTTCGTGGAAGGTCTGAATCAGGATGTCTGTTATTCTTCACATCTTCTTCTTCAACGTAGACCTCGCTTAGCCATCATCTTCTCCATTAATGTGTGTTTGCATTAGAACACTGTGTGTGCGAGTCAATTTGTGAAAGTTAAAGATAAACTTTTGTTTTTGTTTTTTAAATATTGCTGTGTAAAGTTCATGAAGTCCTTAAATATAATGATAGGAAAATGTATATAGAGCATTACAACTGCAGGTAATCTGATCATCAGAAAAATTCAGACAAATGTTTCGCTTTTGTTACATCCTTGAATCGGTGGGGGGAGAGGGAAGAGAAAGGCACCTAGCTTTCTTGGGTCATGACTTCAAAGTACCACCCTTCCTGTTTGTTTATTTTTTTTTCCTCGGAGTGAGCTAGGACTTTAACCTATTCCACATTGGTTGCAATTTTCAAATAGGCTATTTCCTCCTGACTTTATCCACTCTAATAATTTCTTCTTCTTCTTCCACGTTCGTCCTGAAAAGGACGTTGGTTGCGTTGTGCCCGTTTACAGCGAAGCTGCGATATTTGCGCCTTTCGGCCGACACATCCGACTTCCGCACGGCATTTTTTGGGACCGAGTTAGCCTTCCCTCTTCGATCCCTACTCTCTCAGCCAGACTGCAGTGATGCAGCCTGTTTCCAGGACCACCACTTGGAGGCGGAGTAGGGTCTTTGTCAGCTCTGGTTCGCTGACCCTGACGCAAGCAGTCAAGCTATGGGTCACTCTGATAATTTGAGGTGTATATTAAAGTAACAATTTCATAATCTGAATTCAATAACCAATTGCGGTTATTCCACAATGAGCTTGGTGCCTTTTTGCTCACTTTCGTAAGTCCTTTTCCGCGGCATTGTTTTGGGTTGTCCCTTCAGGCCGAGTTGTTTCAGTAAATTATAATTTGAAACAGCCACTAGACCGCTTGAAGCTAGTTCTACGGGTATAACCTTTGTTGTGAACCCCTCATTTGTCTAACTTTGTGACCAGATCATTTTATTTGTCATTTTATTTGTCTAATCTGTATTCAAATGACATTTAAACGGAAAATCCTGAAAGGTACTACCTATAAATTGGAAAAAATGACTGAGAATAAGTTCATACACGGAAATTGCACGTGCACATACAAAGGTAAAGGTCATTCCGTAGCAGAAACCGCCGTAGGGAAGTAAAGTGTTAGAGATGTCACCGTACAAGGTCTTGCTTTATGAGGTGGGTGACCAGATTCCTTACTTGACATGTAACGAAACTAGTGTACTGAGATTTCTGATAATTTTGTCATTCAGGTTAATTCCCCTTGGCAAAATATAAATTTTAAAAAAAATATGCAATAAGACTTGCGTTCGTCTGAAGCATACCACAACCTTTTCTGTTCAGCCCGCGATAGGTTATAATTAGGATTTATAGTAACTATTATTTTAGATAGTATGTTCAACACGCGTTATTTGCTTATGGCATTATCCCTCCTCGTCATTAATTGTACAGAGGATAAATATAATGCAGCGCACACATTTTGCTCACCATTCACCGTGCAAACATCATTCTCATTAAACCGTGACAAACGTATGTCTTCTTCTCCTTCTTCTCCGTATTCTTCTTCTTCCTTTTTCGTCTTCTTTTTCTTCGTACAGTCTCAGATGTCTACTTGAATATTTTTAAAGAAAGCAGTGGTCAGCTAGAGACTATTTGTATCTCCATAGAGTTTTTTCCAGGAATGGTACTAGTGATGGCCATATGTGTTTTCTCTGTTGCTGATATGTTCAGCATCTATGAAGCAGATGTTCAGCAGCCATTCTATCTATGCCACAGTTACAGTCATCAGTAGTTCCTATCTTAAGCTTGTTGAATAGATGGTATCTCAATCTGTTGTGGCCTGTGCGGAGTCTGAAGATTACCATTTGCTCCCTTCTGCTGATCTTGTAATATGCATCATTTTTTTGTGTGTGGACTGTGTGCTCTACATCCCGTTTGTTTGTGTACCTTATTCTGATAAAACTCTTTGCCTCCTCGGAAGTTATGCTCAGGTAGCTATCTATCCACCTTCTTTTGCCAATCTGTCAGCCTCTTCATTGCCGGTGATGTTACAATGAGATGGAATCCACTGTATCCCAACTTTTTTAAATTGTTGACATAGTTTGTGGAGCACTACTCTTAAGTCATCCAGGTATGCATTATTTTGGCTCTTAAGCGTTGTTACTACTGATAGTGCATCTGTGAAGAAGGCAAACTGTCTCTCTGTACTTTCCTCTGTCATTAGAACCTCTGCTGCAGTCTTTAAGGCTTCTGCCTCTGCTCTGGAGTTACTTGAGAATTTCCTGTTGCCACTGATAGAAAAACTTATTTAACCACCACAGAATAAATTGAAAGATAATGGCATAATGAAAACGTGTCTCACGTCTGCAGCACATAATAGCAGAGAATAGCTGGTTTGAAAAAAATAAAGCAGATATTTGGCACTGCCAAAAAAGTTATAACTACATTCAAACAAGAGCGTGCGATTGGACGAGTGATTAGAGCTCTGGCCTCTCGCGGCAAAGGTACCCGGTTCAAAACATGGTGGCCTAACGCTCCAGTCGATACAGCTGTAAAAGGGTATATATATATATATATATATATATATATATATATATATATATATATATATATATATATATATATTTTCATATGTGTATTCATATACTCTTGGCCTAACGCTCCAGTCGATACAGCACAACAAGGTCAGGTCACTGCGATATTAAAATAACTTTTCTCATTCTTTAATCAACATAAATGAGATAAAATAATCCAAGGTCAGAGTAAGGTCACGGCCAGTGATTTTTCCTGCTTTCTATATCACTACGTTACCGCAATGTTATCAGCACGCGGGAAGAAGGTGCGAGGGGGCCGCACCCTAACGCTCACACCCAGCAAACAAATTGCACTACAATTATGAGCATTCAGAAAACGTGTCATTCCCTGATAGGAAGCTAAATATATATGTTATATGTACACGTCGGCGATTAGGTCCTTCCCGCTCCCCCATCAAACCACCAAGGCAATTGACTCATTATCAAATAATAATGGAAGAAAGTGAAACAATCTTAAGCCGAGTTGAACAAATATAATTGTTAGTTTAGTTATTTGGTAAGTAAAATGTCATTGCGTATGTGTGTTTGGTCGGAAGTCAGGAACTGTTATAGCTCTGAGACATGAAATAACAAAGTTAATAGAGGACGGTTGGGTGGATGGATGGATGGGTGGACGGGAGGGAAAGAAAAGCAGGTGGGGAAATAGTCAGACACACCGAGACCGAGAAACATATTTACAGACAGAGAGACACACATATGGACAGGCAGACATACATATAGACAGACAGGCAGGCAGACAGACACACAGAAGACTAACTCAAGAGAAGAGTTAAGTACAGAGTCTGTTTGACAGAACTTTAGACAGGCAGGAACGCAGATTTACAGACAGACTGCCTCAAGAGCAGAGTTAACTACAGAGTCTGTCTGACAGACAAACAGACAGACAATCAGGCAGGCAGACACACCGACAGACTACCTCATGAGCAGAGTTAACTACAGAGTCTGTCGGACAGACAGACATACAGACAGACAGACAGATAGACAGTCAGACAGGCAGGCAGGCAGAGAGACAGACAGGCAGACAAGCAAGTTGGCAGGCAGATAGATAGATGGATAGATAGATAGATAGATAGATAGATAGATAGATAGATAGATAGATAGGTGGGTGGGTGGGTGGGTGGGTGGGTGGGTGAGTGGGTGGGTGGGTGGGTGGGTGGGTGGATGGATGGATGGATGGATGGATGGATGGATGGATGGATGGATGGATGGATGGATGGATGGATGGATGGATGGATAGATAGATAGATAGATAGATAGATAGATAGATAGATAGATAGATAGATAGATAGATAGATAGATAGATAGATAGATAGATAGATAGATAGATAGATAGATAGATAGATAGATAGCCATAGGTGAATGTTTGGGTAGGTGGGTGAATGGTTGGAACACTGATCTGATGAGTTAATGAATGGTGAAACCATGGATATATAAAGTAAACTTGTGATGTAAGGAACAAGAGAAGCCGAATGGAAACAAATTGATTTCGTGTAATTTCTAGTAGAGATTACCTTGCTCTACGTCAATCAATGAGCAGCTCAGTAAGTGAAATAATTAATGAACGAATGACTGGATCATTAAAAAAAAAAGCAGCAACAACAATGTTTTTACTAATAATAAATTGAATAAACAAATAACATATCAGACACTGCTAGTAATAGTAGTAAGAAACTCAGTACAAGCTACTGTGAGATGACACCATGAGCAGAGTTATAGCCGATCGATCTCAATGACTAGCGGTGCGTACAGGTTACAATAATGGAAGCAATTTTTAGTTACAATTATCCTGAGATACAGCAAGGTCCAACATCAATAGATAAGAGAGATTTTAACATACTTTATCCAATTTCTGAGCATGACAGTTCTCCAGATGCTGGATTGAAGGTATCGAAGATTTTTTTTTTAAAATGCCTCGTTTTGTCGTGGCACGCACCGTTCAACCTAGACAAAGGCCGTCGGTTACATTCGGGCGCATTTCCTAATATAAACGACCGTGTGGTCTGGTGTTTCCAGTCGAAGGTATCGAAGGATGTCGGTCCAGACACGGGAAAAACACCATAGTTGTCTGGATTAACTTTCGCCGTGTGGAACACGCAGATTCCAAAATATAGAATAGGGTGCAAATAACTGACATTAAAACAAGTTTAGAAATAAAAGTCAAGGAGGGAGGAACATAGAAGAACAGGCACAGACAAATGAACACAGTATTCAGCCCATGAGTGGAGTAAATGAAAACATTCTCACAGCAAATGCTTACTTACTTACTTAGTCGTTCCCCTTCTACCGTGAGGTGTAGAGGTGCACAGCAAATGCAGGAAGGCTAAATTGCTGAGGATGCACAGTTAGTTTTAGCGGTTTAAGGTGGAGAGTGTGTATGTCTGTGTGTGTGGTTAACGCATATATGTATGTATGTATGAATAAAACGCCTTTTTTAATCTTGAAATTTGCCGATCCAGAAAACATACCTTCTCTGGCTCACCATAGCCCAATCTTAAATATGACTCATAGGAAATCTGCGATCTTTACAAGCAAAATAAAAACAAATTTATGCGAAAGTCTACCAGTCTACTAAAGACATGCACAGTTGGACAACTGGTTTGTAAATAGGACATAATTCTTGTCGGTCAGGCAGGGCAAAAATTAACGGCTGTCAGACAAAACTACATCACGAAGCTTAAGCAGGCACAAATACATCATTAAATAATTAGACGACAAAGACAGAACTAAACCAGAAGGAAAAAAATCCGGAAAATTTTAACAGAGAAGGGAGAGGACTGTTGATATCATGCAAGAACAGTTCTGATGTGTCACGTGAACGGTTTGTTGTGATGGTAAGATACAGGGCAGATTTTGTTGCTCTTTGTTCAGTTGTGCCCCGACTGAGTGCATAGACAAGAAGTAGGAGACTCTTAAGTCACCTACTTCTTAGTTTGGTTTTCTTAGTTCACGTAGCTTTTTAACGTCCATCTCCCCCACCATTATCCCGTATACACTGTCTTAACCACATCACTTCCACTTACTTTCCGGATATATTTTGTAATGAGTTGTGTTTGACATTTCAGAATTTACAGCACGAATATTGTATTCAGGTCAGCGGGTCTCTCCTCGGATCAGTTAACCCACAATTGTCCTGTTTTATTTTTACTAGTCAGCGGACAAAACTCTCGCTTGTCTTCCCTGCCATCTGGTCGCATTGTACAGGTGTATCTTAACAGGTGTTTCAACACGCCTGAGTGCGTAAAACTCACATTGTAAGTTGAAATAATATTTTGACTTTGTCACATTGAAAGTCACAAATATTCTAAATGTCTAGCACCAGTAGCATTCCTCTCCGGCAGTAGTCAGTTACATTTGTTGAGACTACTGATTACGTGTAATTTTCAGTGGTCGGCACATTTCTTTCTGTGCTATCAAGCAGATATTAGCTATTTTCTAATCAATCGTACGCTCCCTTCGGTGATAATTCGTCATGTTGCTTTAAGCTTCTGGGCTTTGCTAAGATTAGGCACAGGTAAAAAACCCAGATGAGCCGGTCAGTTCGTATAGTGACTGAGCGTTGTGTTTACCTAAGGTGTGCCGGGTGATAAATCATCCGCTGGCGGATAGACTACAGATACGCACTTAACAGTCGGAATGTTGTAATTAGCTTCCGGCAGAATTATTACGAAGATATTACTTGAGATAAAAGTAAGAAGTTGTTTGTAATCACTGACGAGAATAGTACGGAAATCTGACTTCCGTATTTGGAAGACATGACCTCTGCATTAACGCACAGAATTTCCTAGAGGAAATATTTTGAATTACTCCAACAAAACACACAGGTTTTAGAACGATGGCAGGCATTCGAAACATAAGAAGAACAAAATTCCTGATTGAACCCTACTTAAATTGTAACAAAGTACTGCGGGGGAAGCGAAGTTTAATATAACCTGACACTTTAGTCAGTTTAGAACACTGTGAAAATTCACCTCGCTCAGAAGACAAACAGACCTTGCCAGAGTTAAGAATAGCAGCAGATTTCATTTACCAGACCGGACCTTGTGTGAGCATCTTGACGACTTAGAGCCCAGAACAACTATACCATTTTAACATGGAAAACCGGAATCTGAGGAAACTGTAACACAAAGTCAAAGTGGGAACTTATTGCTAAACTAACAACACCCCAGACCACGTGGAAGATGCATCGTCAAGCTGTCTTAAACTATTTCTCTGAGCCAGCAGTCTGTGAGCCTAAAGACTGGTGTAAGTTGTTCATTTTAAATTCTATATTTTGCATTATTAACATGTGAAATAAAATGTATATATTGACATGGGAATATTAATATATGAAAATTGCCAGTGGATGTCCAAGTCATTTGAGGTTGGCAACCAAAAGCTGAGGTAGTCCAAAGTCCCATATGGAGCAGGGAGTGAATGGCGAAAGAAATGATAAACATAATCTATATTATTCACATTTTCAACTAGTGTAGATGTAAATGTAAACATATTCAATCTTTATTGTTAATATTTTCCAACGTGGTAGATGTAAAGGGAAACGTATTCAATTTATATTATTAACCTTTTCAACCAATGTAAAGTTAAATATACATCTATTCAGTTTAAATGTAAAGAAAGATTTTCGCTCAATGGGATAAATATTAATTCTCAGCGAGAGTAACAGTTCGGAGATAGATGGGATGGTGGAATAGGAAGAGGGGGACACATAAGTATTTGTCGGAAAACGCAATACTCAAGAGGGTATTTGTTCTCTTCTTTTGTGACACAAGTGATGGTACCAGTTGAGGGTACTATCTCTGGAACAAGTGAGGGTATATGTGGCCTGAAGTCGACGCTAGACATCATCATCAGACGGGTCTTAGAGACGCGGGATCAGCTTGGTAGTTACTCCTTGGCACTTCTAGAAACATGCTACATCTTTCAAACCTGACCAGTGACGAATGTGATCCAGTCATCCATATACAAAGAACCAAACATCAGCTGGAGCAGAACAGACAAACTCATTGGCAGCTAAGTAGAAATATAAAAGCTGCCAAGTGAACTATCCAATTTTTTAACACCATAACATCACACTGTGATGAATACTTTTTTCTAAACAATTATTCATTTTTTATAACTGTTAAAATATAATTGATTATTAAACTTGTTACTTGTATAAAGACAAATCTAAAGTTGATTTAATCAGTTTGAATGTACTACAACCGTATATCTCAGACTATTCCTTAAATACACTTAAGTAGAGCTATATAATAATAATAAGAGGAAATTCGCTGAATTAACTCAGCTGGGGTTTGAACGAGCTAACGAATTATAAGATAATCCAATCCTTCACAAAAGTTGACGGCAGATAATAGAGTTAGCATTTGCTAAGCCTTATGCAGTATTGTTCTTGCTTTCTGAATATCTTGTGAACACTCCCTTGAGGTAGAAGCATCATTATCCTTCTATCTACAACTCTGCCAAGAGTAATCTTGTGCGTAGGTAGACACCTGTGAAGACCCACATTAGTTACTCTTGAGTTTTGGCCACTGTTGGACCACTACTGCATAGCTACGGGGAGGCAACCCGTGACAGCTGGCAAAGATGAGCAGCTTATTGGCATGTCTTTACTGCTACTATTGGAATAACTCCGTCTAGTTAACGCTCTAGTCTACTCCGTTGTAAATGCGTACCCGACTTTTCTCTTGAGTTAGGGAAGGAAAAAGCTGCGAGAAAGCGAAATGGTCACCCCCCCCCCCCCCCCCCCACGACTCGATGTTGAATCTAGTTCGATTAGTCTCTAACACTTCACTCCCCAACGAAAAGTACCTGCTATGGGACTACCTTTGAGTTAAGGAGGTCTCTGAGGAGATAAAGAAAGAATAAAGCTATTGCTCCCTCCTGCATGGTGTACGAAGCTATATCATGTACATATGTACATCATGAGGTTGTGTATGGATCTGGCAAAGTTAACATGGAAAACAAATAAAAGCAGAAACCACCGTTATAACAGCACGGGGTGCTTTAACGCTAGCTTCCTGCGATGACCAAGTTATATTGACGGCTACATGCTACATAAAGAGCTAATACGGAAATGAATAAACCGAACGCACTAATTGCATAGTGTAACACGCAGCTTTTATCGGCTGCTTCAGGCCTTGGAATGTGAATGTTAACATGTTAAAAAAATGTAATGGCACGCATCTCTATCTATATGTAAGTTATATGCATTCAAGATGTGCATCCAGATGTGGTTAGAGTGCTTGCCTCTCGCAGCACAGTTAGCGGCTTCAAAACCTGACAGCGTTACGCTCCAGTCGATCCAGCTGTACATGGCTACCAGACGAGGCTCTTAATTTCGGAAAATGCAAGGGCAGGGAAAAAGGGAACTTGTCGCCTCATCTCATGAAGCTGGACTCTTAGCACAGTGAATTTCAGTTTCTAACACGCCACTCTCCATCGACATTATCTGCTATAGGAATATTTTTTTTGTTCAGTGGCGTAAGACAGAAAGAATGAAAAGAAAGACAGAAAAGAAATAAAGAACAAGAAAGACATAAAGAGAGAAAGAAAGAACTGCACAAACCCGAAAACTTCCTACTTTCACAGCCATACATAAACTATCCACTCCGACCACAGCACCAAAACCCCACATAAACATAAGCACACAGAAACGCCGAGGAATAAATGGGATACTCAAGCTCCAACGGCTGCAAATCTACAATGTCAAGAGCAGAAGGTTAAAGAGATCGTTACATCATTAACATAATGCACCATTTTCAGAGCACGACCGAACGCAAAGGGTTAAGCTGTCCTCTTTTATGTTCGGACACACAAGAATACCACGCTCGATTTCACGTCAACTAAACCCATCTTCCATTCGAGCTGTAATCATTCAGAACTACATTTGACAATTTTATAACGACGAAGGTATTTTTGGGGGGGTGTTTTAATTGCAGGTGAACTGAAAACGGAAATTTTTCCGTATTAAACAGGCATGTCGTCGGCTCGTAAGAGCCCTTGAGAAATGGAACTTAATATCGCAGCGCTTTACGCACCAGAAATACCAAGTTTCTATGAATGCATGGCGTACACTGAACGAATAAAGATATGCAGAATAGCTGTGGACGTGGAAACGAGCGGGCCTTAAGGCAATGGTCCCCAAACTGGTGCAGCGCGAGTGGATGGCAGGTGTGGCGGGAAGATTAAAATACAATCATATGCCAAAAATGAATATGGTTATTTTCTTATTTATTTTGTTCCATGTGATATAATATGGGAAATATATGTAAAGAAACCCGTAGAGTTTTCCAGAAGTTTCCAGATTTTATTCAGTAATATAATTTATTTTATATCAAATAGATTTTAATATAATATTTTGAAGGTATTTCGTATCCATAAAAAATCGGGGTAATCTTTACCTTTAGTGCCGTCAATTATGTATTATATGTGTATTGAGTTAGGGTTAGGATTAGGGTTGGGGTTAGGGTTAACCGAAACCCTAACTCTAAATGGTACGAAAATACACATATTATACATACTCGACGGCACTAAAGGTAAAGATTACCAAAAATCGGTGTCCCACGAACACATTTTTTTTCCGAAAGTGCGGCCCAAAGAAAACAGTTTGGTAACCACTGCCTTAATGTTTGGCGACTGGGTCGCAGTGCTCTAAGGACAAAAGGGTGCCGAAGTGGGTGAAGAAAATAAAAAAAACATCCTTTTTCGTCCAGAATTCGACTTTTCTTCAGCTGTGACACAAGTCGCCCAGACCAAACAACGCAATGTAAACCTTGCACAAGAAATCAGTGAAATCAAAACGTAACATATTTAAACATTCCGTTTTTAGTTGTTGTAGTTTTTTTTAAAGTAATAACTATCTGAAACTTACATAAAATTTTATTCCCGAATCTTACTTAATTTTGCTGTAGAGTTTAACTTTCGCGGATAGAAGTGTGTGTGTGTGGTGGGGGGGGGGGGGGGGCATGTCAAACCACTAGCTCCGCGCGCCGAATGATCTAAAGCTGGCTCTGCGTGGAGAAGTTGGCTAAGACAACCGTAGGTAAGCTTTGAGGAATATCACGCAAAATAACAACGACAGGTAATAACACAATTGAACATGCACGCTTGACCTGTGAAATCGGCAGTGACGGATGGCAGTATGGTCCATCATGTAGTAAAGTTTCCCACAACCACTGGTCCACGTCCATCATGCAGTACAGTTTCCCACAACAACTGGTCCACGTCCATCATATAGTACAGTTTCCCACAACCCCTGGTCCGAGTTTCACTATTGTATCAACCATTTCCTGCAGCTCCTATTCACTTTTTACTATTAAGACTGTATCATCAGCGTATCTCAAGTTGTTTATATTACATCAACCGAATGATATTCCTGGCATTCCCTCTAGAGATCTCATTATATTTTCACTGTATAGATTGAGCAGATCCGGTGACAGCACACACCCCTGCCTGACACCCTTTTTTTACTTGCTGAAACGTTCCTATTTGGCTGCTAATTCTTACAGCTGCTGTTTGTTGCCAGTACATGTTCTTTATTATCCTCAAGTCTTTATCATCAATGTTGATGCTTTCTAACATTTTGATAATTTCCTCATGTTTCACTTTGTCAAGTGTCATAGTGTAATCTATAAAGCACAAGTATAGATCTGTCTTCACCTCTATGGCTCTTTCTATTAATGTTCTTATAATATATATATATATATATATATATATATATATATATATATATATATATATATATATATATATCATTGTTTGTGCCTTTACCTTCTACAAATCCACACTGTTCATCACTGATTTCTGGTTTAATTTTATTCCTCACTCTTCTCATGATAACTCGTAATAATATTTTAAATCACATGACTCTGGTGCGATGTTCTTCACATTCCATGGCTCCAGGTTTCTTTGACAAAGCTATGAATATGGATTTTAGCAGATCATCAGGTATTTGACCACTGTTGTGGATGTCATTTAAGAGTTTTGTTATCACTTCTACTCCAAATTCTCCCAAAGCTTCCATTTCCTCTACTGTTATATTATCTGGTCCAGGCGCTTTGTCTTTCTTCAGGTGGCGCATGGCATCCTCTAACTCTGCCACAATTATTGGATGTGCTTCACAACTGTCCTGGATGTTTAAATCTGGTCTTTCATCATCATGCAGCTCCTTAATGTATTCTGCCCACCTGTCTATCATGTTCTCATGACCCATGTTACAGTGTAACATTTAGCCCATGCCATTTAAGTCATTGATATAAAATGTGTCAAGCACCTTTAAGCCAGGTACAAAACAGATCACTGCTGACATAATCTTTTACAGCTTTTCAGTAAAATTTGTCATTTTAGTTCTACTCGTGACCCCTCCGTTAAACAGTTATTTTTGCCCCCGTAGTCTGTATTTTAAAAAGAAATACATTTTTTATTTAGTTTCAGATCGATACTTCAGTTGTTATATGAAGTTCGTCATGCGAACATAGCGCGAAACAGGAAGTAAAATGAACAATGTACAAATTAGGGCTCCTGAAATCGTCAGTGTTGAATCGATACCGGTGTCATACAGACATATTACACTCTCGTACAGAAATATACACTCTCATAAGACATACAACTCATATTCACTCATACAGGCATCTACACACTCATACAGACGTATGCGTACTCTACATATACACACAAACAAGGGGGACAAAGACCAACTACTCTTAGAGTTTGCTAGACTCTTCCGTTCTCAGATTCCGGTGTTTTCTCTCGTCGTATGAATGTTATCAAGCCAGAGGTCACAGAAGGTCAGATTTTCTGCAAGCGTAGTGCAAACGTCTTGAGGTAACCTTTGCCTGTTGGTCTGTCTCTTTTTTCTGCCATTTGATATGTTTGTTATATTGACTTAACTGCAGGCACCCCCCACCAGTTGTGTGGCCTTTGGTTCTGCACACCATACACTCGATACTGGGCATAAACACGTGCACATCTGCGGGGGTGGCGGGTCCCGAGACGGTGACCTCTGTGACAGGCCTCAACCTGAAGGCCAGGTCTCGTCAGAGGCGGACTTAAAGCTTGCATATGTGAGTGTGTGTGTGTGTGTGTGTAAGTGCGTGCGTTTGTGATTACTCGTGGGTGTTTAGATGAGGAGCGCCCAACAGGCAGTGTGATTTGAGAGCGTTCATAAGGCGATAAATTTACCACGTTCGGGGATAACGTCACGCTCCGTTCTACCCGGCTGTAAATAGGTACTCGACTCTACTCTTGATTTCGGGAAGGCAAAAAGGCAGGGAGGAAAGTAACTGGTAAGTCCACCAAATATTGCTGGACCCAGTATAGTGAAGTCTTCTTCTTCTTCGTCGTTCGCTATCTAGTAACCTCATCTATTTCCCTTATAAAACTGGCAGCCCGACTCAGGCTTCTCTCATCACCATACCCTTTCTCCCTCAACTAGGTTGAAGAAAGCCACACTGCCGTCCCATGCTTCTCTCATGCAGCCGACAGTTTGGGAGTACGTTTGTAATCTCTGTTTGTCCTCCCCTCATGACAGTCAGGAGGAAAGTCTCTCTATTTCCCTTATAAAACTGGCTTCTCTCATCACCATACCCTTTCTCCCTCAACTAGGTTGAAGAAAGCCACACTGCCGTCCCATGCTTCTCTCATGCAGCCGACAGTTTGGGAGTACGTTTGTAATCTCTGTTTGTCCTCCCCTCATGGACACTCATCTGTCTGTCCAATTTTCAGTTTGTTGAACAGATGATATCTGAGTCTGCAATGGCCGGTTAGTGAAGTCTTTAACACTTGCCTCCCCTACGACAGTTTCTGCTACTGGATTACCTTTAAAGTTTTTATTAAGATGAGGTGGAATGTTTGTCGTGTGTGATTGTGCATATTTAGTGGCGGAGTTTGTATAGACATTGAAGTGTACAGGTGTATGGAGGAGAGTGTACAGGTGTGTGGAGGACAGGAGTGCTGGACATGAAAAGATATAAAAAAGGTAGTTCCAGAGCAGATACTGCCGTAGGGGAGTGAAGTGTTAGAGAATTAATCCTACTAGGTTCAGCCTCGAGAGGTGAGGTGACCAGTTCCTTTCCTCGCTGCTTTTTTCTTCCCTAACTCAAAGAGCAGTTAGCTACCCTGGGTACCCATTTACAGCTGGATAGACTGGAGCGTGACGGTACCGTGTTTCAAACCCGGCACCTTTGCAACGAGAAACCAGTGCTCTAACCACTCTGTCAATAGGACGCTCGGTGTGTATAAACAGGACTGAAATGTACATGTGTGGAAGGATAGTGTTTGTACATGGAGCGGTGGAGTGAATGTTTATGTACGTGCGTAATTATTTTATTTATGTTTTATAAAGGGATAGAACGCTATCGCACGTGCGTGCACAGACATACACACAACTTACAACTACATTTTAAAAAATGTAATTTACAACTCTCATCATAATTAAAAAAAATAAATAAAACAACAATAAAATATTGACTTTCCGTGTAATATACTGAATAATGAAATCCGTCTCCTGTGCTCTGGACTCGGTTATCGAACACTGACAATGTCAATAGCGGATCGATTACATTTGGCTTAAATTTAAAAACAACAACAAAATAACAATAAAAAGAAGAAAATATAAAATTAAAAAAAATATTTTAAACACAGGCTTTTAATGCACTAAAAAGCCACATATAATTTTTCAAGGAGTTTATAGCTTGCAGTCCAAAAATTTAACATAAAATTGACAAAAATCCTGGGCCGCTGATTCTACGGGAAATTATTTTCTGCTTTATACTTCATTACACACTTAAAGATAAAATATATGATAAGCGCTTAAGCGCCCCACGCTTTTTGTCAATTTGATGTTACATTTTTTGACTGCAGTCTATAAACTCCTTGAAAAATTATTTGTGGCTTTTTAGTGCATTAAAAGTCTGTGTTTAAAATATTTTATTTTTTATTTTTTTTTTACTAGTTGGAGTTTGGCCCCCTCGCTAATAAAGATCCTGGTGAATGACATATGTGCGTTACAATATAGAAAATGGTGTAATTATTCGTTAGCAAGTAAAATGTACTGTGTTGACATCTAGACTACTGAATGTGTATTCTTTAACAACTAAAATCTACTTTGTTAAAATCTAGAAAATTGAGTATTTATTCGTTAACAATTAAAATTTACAGTGTTAAAACCTAAGAAAATTGAGTATTTAATTATTAACAACTAAAATAATTTACTGTTTTAAAATATGAAAGTTAAGTGTTTATTCGTTAACAACTAAATTGTGTGTGTGTGTGTTAACATCTAGAAAATGTAATGCATTTGTGTTATTATCTAAATCACGCGCGTCAACGTCCAGACAATAGGAGTGTATATGTGGTAATATACGACACCATATATGTTAACATCTTGAAAATAGAGCGCCTATACGTTGATATGGGAGCCGCGCTGGTGAAATGGTGACCACATTGCGCTGGCGATCAGGTGTTCAAGGTTCAAGCCCGGGCGTGGCATTTGAAAGAGTGTCATCGACCGAGATTTTGACTGAATAACCTGAACGGCTTCTGAGATATACCCTCTGTGGATGGGAAGGAGCGAAGCTCCTGACCGGGTTGGAAGGAAAGTCCACAGGCTCCCCAGCTTCGCAATGACAGGTCATTGGGCCGAAGGGCTGAAAACGCAAGTCCGCGGGTTTAAAAAAAAAAAAATAAGTTGATATCTAAAAACGTCACCCGTGTGTTACCGGGGCCCGAAAGGGGAGCAAAGAATAGTAACACTGTACCCTACCAGGCATGTCGTAAACAGCGACTAAGGAGGGTTGAGCATGAGGCTGGTTACCCCATCCCGTAAAAAACTTGTTACCACAAAAACGTCAACAAACATGGACAAGTCAAATAAAGAATATAAATCAACTCAGCCGCCCAAGACAGAAGAGGGTCCTCTGGAAAGGAGGCGCATGAAGCAACCTAGAGAACGCCGAAATGAATCTGGGTTGCCGACTAACCTTTTTCCGTCTAGGAAAATCTCCAGGATTGGCACCTGGAATGTTCGCACTCTGTGTGAACAAGGGAAAACTGCACAGGAAGCAACATAAATTACAAATTACAGGATTGATATCCTGGGTCTCTGCGAGACACGGTGGAAAGGCATAGAGAAGAGGAGATTGATCACAGGAGAAATGGTGTTGTCCTCAGGACATGAGGAGGAAAGAGCCCACCACAGTGAAGGGGTGGCTCCAATGCTGTCCAAGGAAGCACAGAAGGCACTTATAGAATGGGAAGCAATGGGACCCCGAATTTTAACAGCAAGGTTTAAATCAGCCAAAAAGAAAGTAAATATAAACTTCATCCAGTGTTATGCACCAACAAACGATAAAGAAGAATCTGTGAAAGAAGAATTTTAAACCAGACTACAAAATGTCTTGGACAATAAGAAAAGAAAGGACATCACAGTTTTGATGGGGGACTGTGACGTATGAAAATCGGACCTCTCTTTCTTTAATCCCTCAGTCCCACTTTTCTTTAATAACATCTAAACAACTCGAGTCATTCCCACGATTGCTGGTTTGGTATGCCATAAGTTATCTGGACATTCGCCCTTTTGTTGTCTTCTCTCGCGGAGGTATCTCTTACTGACATTCCCACAGAGAGGCAGACCCCCGGAGATCACGTTACCATGTCAAGAGCCGAGATCAGCACAGGTGCGTTTGCCAGACCTGGGGACATCGGGGCGATTCAGTATATTTGCGAAGTTTTAGAAAACTCTTTATCAGTCTGGCCCCAGGAATTGGTGATATCTTCTAGCGCGAATCTTGGAGTTTTATATAAAGATAATTCCTTTTAGATTCGTGGAGAGTGTCAATTTTTCCTTGTGTGGCGGTAATCATATATATATATTAGAATTTGGAGTGCCTTAACGTGTAAATGTTTTCACTGGGATTTCTGTGTTTATTAAATAAGCATATTAAAAAAATTTAATTTCTTGCTATTCCCCCAGTAAGAGACGCTTTAAATTAATTAATATACGCTAGGCGACTGATAACCAGAGATAAATATACTTTTATTCTTCATGCGTAATTTTGTGTATTACTAGAGTTTTGTGGGTTTTAAATATAATTTAATACCGGAGTGATCTAGAGGTCTTACCTAACGAGTGTAGAATATAATAATGATATCATTGTTAAAATGTTTGTTTTTTCTACATCTAGGCGATCAACCCTGTGATCTAGCGGTCTGAATAGCTCCAGAAACATTCTTAAAATATTATTGGGTCCTAGATTTGGACCTGTGCGGTTCTCTTGTGGTTTTCTTACAGAGAGAAAGTCCCCACATATAAACATTTTAAAGAATATAAAAATCAGAACTGGACAAGAAATTACCCAGATTGTTCACAGCAAATCTGATCCGCCTGTGGTGGCCAAATATCTATATATAAACATTGTTTCCAGAATATTGACTATCGTAGTTTTTTTCTTTTCTCAAGTGGATTTATCCAGAAAAAGGAATACTTGGGTCCATAACCGGCACCCAACCCCCGAGTGAGAGATAAAAACAGATAGGAGATCCTTTGCTTATCCTTATTGGTTTTCTAACAGTGTACCCACCAGACATTTTTCCTTAAAATATCGGACATCTGTGTGCTGCCCATGGTGAACATTTTGATCGCAAATATATATTTACCTGCCCTACCTGACGTGAACTTTTTGACACATAATATTAGCATTATTTAAGCGGACGTTCCCCATTAGGAAAAATTAATCATTCTTGGAGGAACTGGGGTCCCTTGGATAGCACCACCCTGAAATATGTCAAAGATACACAGATGTGTTAAAGAGTAGTAGGTAAGTGTGATTGCTGATTGCTTGTGGCCACAGACCGACAGACTGTAAGAAAGAGAAAATGAATATTTCATATTTTGTATAATCATTATACTCACTTCAGTCTTTTCGGGTTTGCCAATACTGTTATATCATTTTCTTGTCTTCTTTGTTTTCAGGATAGATTAACTAGAGACTTGGTTCTTTACTTTTTCGTCTATCCCTATATATATATATATATATATATATATATATATATATATATATATATATATATATATATATATATATATATATATATATATTATTATTATTATTAACTGTAATCTTTTGGGTTAATTACCTCTGTCAGGATCTACTTTGGGATTCCTTTACAGTAAAGGAGAGCCTATTGGGTTAATACATTTTCTTGCATTTTTTATGTCTGTAAACTATACCTTCTGATAGATAATATTGTTGTATGTGATTTCTTTAAGATAATAAACATAATAAACCTAAGTTATCGTGTTGGTCAAACCTCTGCCCAGTATATGTTATCCATAGCTTGGTTCACGTCTGTACGTATTATGTCACAGAATTGTGTATATGTAAGTGATGTGTAACTGATATATATGTACCAGGAGAGAAAGTAAGTCTAGTTAAATATTGTCGTGAGATAGGCTGGGATTAGAGCAATTACTCAATCCAGAGACTGTCCTTTCTCTTACACTCTCACCCCCTTGTGAAAAAAAAGCTATTTCTTACCCCTTATTCTCACATAGTTTACCATTTTCACCTCTGCTCAGACGGGACCTTAAACATCTTCAACCTATCTCAATAAAATCTACGACATAAATGGTTGGCTCGTCGTGGGATTAAGATCCAAGTTTGAGTCTAGATAAATGTCTAAAGTCTGATACTGAATCAGAAGTTTCATCTAGATAGAGTGTGTTGTGAGTTTGTCTTGTGATTTTAAGGAATAAATAATTACCCCCTAGACAACGCTCTTAGGTACTGGGTGTTTGACCATACACACATATAGGATTTGTTTCTTTCCACAGCAATAGTTACGGGAAACTTGTTTTGATAATAATCTTTGTTGAATATATGATATTTGGTAATTTTGTAACAGACCGCTATTTCGCGTGATTGTTTATCAATCACTAGGGTTTTTTTTTTTAAGCAGCAGAGTTGAGCTAAGCAAAGGACGGCTTGTTCTGACTTTTTAGTCAAGTTAATAACGTCCCTTCTCTTAACTGACTTCAGTGGGCGAGTTTTGGGGTGGAGTTTAATTTTTTTAAGGACATTTTTTCTTTCTCCTTAAATTGTTTTTTTAAATAAAAATATTTTTCTCCACCGTTAGTAATAGTAGTTTTTCCAGGTTATCTGATCTACCACTTTTGGATTAAGTCATCTGTATTAGGAGTCTAAGTGCCAGAGATAACAGCAATAGATTAGTAAACTGATAACAGGAGGAGGTATCTCAGGGTAAAGAATAACATCTTTGTTGGTTTTTCTCGTAAGCGGCTAAGGATATAGTTTTTCTCCTTTTTTCCTCGGGTGAGTGGCATTCAGTTCTCTAACATGGCTGACCGTGTAAAACTTAGGACTATGCTGAGAGAGGAAGCAAGGGAGACAGGATTGCAAGGAGAGGAAGTGACCGCGTTCGTCAACACAGAACTTGACCGATATGACTCGGAGCAGAAAGTAGCAGAAGCTAGAGAGAAGGAAGATAAAGTGGATAGGAAAGAAGCGGAAGAGCGTCAATCTCTATTAGAGCAGAAGAAAATTGAGGCAGAGACGGAAGCTCGCAGGGCAAACGAAAGAGAGAAGGAGAGACAATACGAGGAACGAGAGAAGGAGAGACAGCACAAGATGGCGCTTAAGGCTCTAGAAGTCCAAAGTCGCGGGGCTGCCTCTACTTCCAGCAATGGAGAGCCGTCATCTCCCCATTCATCGTTAACTGATCACTCCAGCATTCATTCTCCCCAACTCACAGCTATTTCTTTCGCCCTGGAACCCTTCCTAAGCCCCAATGAGAAAATTGACTCGTTTCTAGAAACATTTGAGAGAATGGCAAATCTGTACAGGTTAGAGAGTTCCCGGTGGTGCCTAAAGCTTTCACAGGCTTTGAAAGGTAGTGCTTATGAAGTCTACGTGAAACTGGGAAGCAGTCAAGACAACTACGACATGCTAAAGAAGGCTTTACTGGAGCGTTTCGAAATGAACGCTCGTAAGTTTCTACAAATGTTCAGAAACAGCAGAAAGGAGAGCACTGAAACATTTCAGCAGTTTTCTTCACGGCTAAAGGGATATTTGACAAAGTGCATGGAGCTTTCCGAGCTCCCTCTCACCTACGAAGGTCTTGAGGAGTTCGTTCTTATAGAACAAATAAAAACCACTTTGTCAAGTGAAACCCGTAGATTCCTGGCTGAACAAGGCGCAGTCAAGTTAGATGACATTCTCAGTAAGTCTGAACGGTACATAAATGCTATGGCCGGGCTTCCCAGCACCAAACGCAAACCGACAGATGAGCCTGCTCGAAAAAATAATCTAGAGCAGTCTTCCCATTCTTCCCATCACCATAACCAACGAGAAGCCATACCCCAACATCCTCCACAGGAAAAATCGAAATTCTTCAAAACCAGATATCCCAACAACAACAATCCTGATCAACCCCACCGTCCTACGTGGCAGCGCGGCCAGAAAGGACAGGGTGACAAAGGGAAAACCCCTGCGCACGGGACATCTGATCAGGGCAAGCACACCGGGCCAAATCGCATCGGATGCTTGCAAACAGCCTCGCAAGGAAGAATCAATGTCAGTGATTCTCAACCTGAGGGGGAGAGGCCCTCAACGCGAGGAACTGTTATTTTGAACGGGACTTCAACATCTTGTCTTTTTTACACGGGTTTATCCTTTGACTGTATAGTCGCAAGGCACCTGGTCAAACCCGGTCAAGAGACAGAAGACACCGTCAAACTTAGTGGAGTTTTCAAGAGTGATGCACCCAGGACGCTTCCTATCGCACTAGTGGAAATACACTCTGATTTTGTCAAAGGTGTTATTAAAGCGGCCATTATGGATGATCCTATCTACCCAGTTATACTTGGATGTAGATATGTGTTTATTGGGAGACCAAAGGAGCCGATTGTGGCAGCAGTAACCACAAGAGAGCAAGCCCAGAAGGAACGGGAGCCTGCGCCAAATTTGTTACCTATGGAACTAAAAGAGGCGCAACAAAAGGACCCTACCTTGGAGCCCTGCTTTAGGAAACTGCCCATGGCTAAGGACCACAGACACAACGGAGACATCTTCTCTAAGGATGGTGTACTGTATCGCAGAACGGGAAACCTGATCAAGGACATAACCAGCTCCTAGTACCGAAGCAGTACAGAAGCAAGATCTTAGAAATGGGGCACTCTCCCCTTTAGCGGACATATGGGACAAAACGCCACTATTCAGCGAATATCGACTCACTATTGGTGGCCAGGAATGAACTCTGAGATTATCAGATATGTGAAATCCTGCGCCCAGTGCCAACGTGTGGCACCCAAGCATTGGACACCTTCTGTTCCCATGGGTCAAATGCCAATAGTGGGGACTCCATTTGAACGGGTTGCTGTCGACATCATTGGACCCCTGGAAAGGACCAAACGAAGGAACAGGTTTATCCTGACCTTAGTCGACACATGCACTATGTGGGCAGAAGCTATACCGCTAACATGCACGGATTCCAAGCATGTCGCAGAAGCCCTCGAGCAAATCTTTACATGGTTGGGATTCCCTCAACAAGTTTTGACGGACAATGGATCCCAATTCCGTAGCATGTTAATGGAGGAGATCTTTAAGATCTTGAGGACCAAACACATCCACACAAGCCCCTACCATCCGGCCGGAAATGGGCTCGTGGAGCGCTTCAACGGCAGCCTCGCCATGATGTTACGTAAGCTGGGACAAGAGAAACCTGAAGATTGGGACCTTTTCATTCATGCAGCCTTATTCGCCTACAGGGAGGTTCCCCAGGCATCTACAGGATTTCCACCAGCTACACTTTTATTCGGCAGACCTATTAAGGGGCCGCTAGAAGCCTTACTTCGGTCCCTGACAGACCAGAAGGCTGATGAGACGGTCATCTCAGCAAGCAAATATGTATCAGAGCTCAAGGAAAGGTTACAACTAGGATGGGACCTAGCAAAAACCAACCTTAAGAAAGCACGCGCAAAGCACGCTCAACGATACAATAAAGCAGCGAAAGAGAGAGAACTCCAACCAGGGGAGAAAGTTTTGTTGCTACTTCCAACCGGAAACAACAAACTTCGCATCGGATGGCAAGGGCCGTTTACCGTCCTTAAAAAGATCTCCCGCACTAACTACAAGATCTCTTTTAAAGGAAAGGAGAAGGTCTACCACGTAAATCTGCTAAAGAAATACTTGGAAAGACCGGTGCCGTCCTCCGAACATCTCCTGGCGGTCGCCATAGCGACGGAAAATGAGGAAGATGACGATAGTTGCATGGAGTATCCATTGCAACAAACGGAATCTTTCAAAGATGTCAAATTCGGCGAAAATCTCTCGGAAGCACAACAGACAGAAACCAGGGCGCTACTGAAACAGTACACTGCAGTCTTAACGGATGTACCTGGTCGAACAAATCTCATAGAATTCGATATGAAACTGACCAACGAGACCCCTGTTCGAACCAGAGTTTACCCCATTCCGTACGCTAAAGCTGATGCACTACGTGGAGAGATAGACAAGCTGCGTCATGCAGAAATTATCAGTGAGTCTACCTCTCCTTATAGTTCGAGTGTAGTACTGTTACAGAAACCCAATAAGGAAGTTCGGCTGTGCATAGATTACCGTTTACTTAACACAGTAACGGAATTCCAGCCCGAACCTCTACAAAGCGCTTCTGAGCTGTTCACTAAGCTTCGCAAGGCAAGAATTTTCTCAAAGACTGACTTGAGTAAAGGTTACTACCAAATACCAGTCAAGGAGGAAGTTAAGCCTTTGTTAGCTTTTAGCACCAGTGAAGGACACTACACTTTCAACGTAATGCCGTTCGGATTGCACAACGCACCAGGAGTCTTCACCAGAATGATGAGGAAGCTTTTAGAACCCTTGCAAAGTCCCCATATCCATAACTTCATGGATGACATATTAATTGCATCGGAAAACTATGATGAACATATTGCTACGGTTGCTATGCTCTTCAGGCGACTACAGGAAACTGGTCTCACAGCCAGACCTAGCAAATGTCTCATCGGATTTCAAAAGCTAGACTTCCTGTGACATACCATTTCTCAAGGCTGCATGTGGCCAGTTACCAAGAACATTGAGAAAATAGTTGCAGCAAAAAGACCCCGAACGAAGAAAGACACCCGTTCTTTTCTATCACTGTGTGCTTACTATCAGAAATTTATCAAGAATTTCAACGGGCTAACGGCACCCCTTACTGACCTTACAAAAGAAGGGCGCCCGGACAAGGTTATTTGGGATTCGAAGTGCGAACAAGCTTACGTCACTTTAAAAGGTCAATTGTCTGAATACCCCATTTTGAGACTACCTGACCTCAAGAAACCTTTTATATTGCGGGTCGACGCTTCGGGTCAGGGCATCGGGTCAACCCTGCTCCAAGCAGATGACACCGATCCGAATCTGTTATTTCCAGTTGCGTATGGCAGCCGTAAACTGAATGCTGCAGAACGTAACTATTCCACCGTCGAAAGAGAGTGTCCAGCACTTGTTCATGGCATAAGGAAATACCATGAATATCTTTACGGAGTAACATTCACAGTGCAAACAGACCACGCTCCTTTAGCTTTTCTTGGGGCGAATAAGGAATTCAACGCGAGGATCATTCGCTGGGCCTTGCTACTAAGCGTGTACTCTTTCAAAGTGGAATACATTCCGGGAAAACAGAACGTGGGAGCAGATTTTATGAGTAGAAATTGCAGCATGGAAGAGGAGGTGGAAAGCGAAAACAACAATCACCTGCAAGTTACTGATCAAGAGAGCTCCATTGTCATAAATGAAACACGAAATGGTTTCATGTCTTTAAGAGGGGACGACCTGTGACGTATGAAAATCGGACCTCTCTTTCTTTAATCCCTCAGTCCCCCTTTTCTTTAATAACATCTAAACAACTCGAGTCATTCCCACGATTGCTGGTTTGGTATGCCATAAGTTATCTAGACATTCGCCCTTTTGTTGTCTTCTCTCGCGGAGGTATCTCTTACTGACATTCCCACAGAGAGGCAGACCCCCGGAGATCACGTTACCATGTCAAGAGCCGAGATCAGCACAGGTGCGTTTGCCAGACCTGGGGACATCGGGGCGATTCAGTATATTTGCGAAGTTTTAGAAAACTCTTTATCAGTCTGGCCCCAGGAATTGGTGATATCTTCTAGCGCGAATCTTGGAGTTTTATATAAAGATAATTCCTTTTAGATTCGTGGAGAGTGTCAATTTTTCCTTGTGTGGCGGTAATCATATATATATATTAGAATTTGGAGTGCCTTAACGTGTAAATGTTTTCACTGGGATTTCTGTGTTTATTAAATAAGCATATTAAAAAATTTAATTTCTTGCTATTCCCCCAGTAAGAGACGCTTTAAATTAATTAATATACGCTAGGCGACTGATAACCAGAGATAAATATACTTTTATTCTTCATGCGTAATTTTGTGTATTACTAGAGTTTTGTGGGTTTTAAATATAATTTAATACCGGAGTGATCTAGAGGTCTTACCTAACGAGTGTAGAATATAATAATGATATCATTGTTAAAATGTTTGTTTTTTCTACATCTAGGCGATCAACCCTGTGATCTAGCGGTCTGAATAGCTCCAGAAACATTCTTAAAATATTATTGGGTCCTAGATTTGGACCTGTGCGGTTCTCTTGTGGTTTTCTTACAGAGAGAAAGTCCCCACATATAAACATTTTAAGGAATATAAAAATCAGAACTGGACAAGAAATTACCCAGATTGTTCACAGCAAATCTGATCCGCCTGTGGTGGCCAAATATCTATATATAAACATTGTTTCCAGAATATTGACTATCGTAGTTTTTTTCTTTTCTCAAGTGGATTTATCCAGAAAAAGGAATACTTGGGTCCATAACCGGCACCCAACCCCCGAGTGAGAGATAAAAAACAGATAGGAGATCCTTTGCTTATCCTTATTGGTTTTCTAACAGTGTACCCACCAGACATTTTTCCTTAAAATATCGGACATCTGTGTGCTGCCCATGGTGAACATTTTGATCGCAAATATATATTTACCTGCCCTACCTGACGTGAACTTTTTGACACATAATATTAGCATTATTTAAGCGGACGTTCCCCATTAGGAAAAATTAATCATTCTTGGAGGAACTGGGGTCCCTTGGATAGCACCACCCTGAAATATGTCAAAGATACACAGATGTGTTAAAGAGTAGTAGGTAAGTGTGATTGCTGATTGCTTGTGGCCACAGACCGACAGACTGTAAGAAAGAGAAAATGAATATTTCATATTTTGTATAATCATTATACTCACTTCAGTCTTTTCGGGTTTGCCAATACTGTTATATCATTTTCTTGTCTTCTTTGTTTTCAGGATAGATTAACTAGAGACTTGGTTCTTTACTTTTTCGTCTATCCCTATATATATATATATTATTATTAACTGTAATCTTTTGGGTTAATTACCTCTGTCAGGATCTACTTTGGGATTCCTTTACAGTAGAGGAGAGCCTATTGGGTTAATACATTTTCTTGCATTTTTTATGTCTGTAAACTATACCTTCTGATAGATAATATTGTTGTATGTGATTTCTTTAAGATAATAAACATAATAAACCTAAGTTATCGTGTTGGTCAAACCCCTGCCCAGTATATGTTATCCATAGCTTGGTTCACGTCTGTACGTATTATGTCACAGAATTGTGTATATGTAAGTGAAGTGTAACTGATATATATGTACCAGGAAAGAAAGTAAGTCTAGTTAAATATTGTCGTGAGATAGGCTGGGATTAGAGCAATTACTCAATCCAGAGACTGTCCTTTCTCTTACACTCTCACCCCCTTGTGAAAAAAAAGCTATTTCTTACCCCTTATTCTCACATAGTTTACCATTTTCACCTCTGCTCAGACGGGACCTTAAACATCTTAAACCTATCTCAATAAAATCTACGACAGGGACCTAAATGCGAAAATAGGAACAGACAACACTAGCTTTGAAGAAATCATGGGAAAGCATGGACTAGGTATGATGAACGAGAATGGGGAACTATTAGCAAACTTCTGTGCTTCAAATCAACTAGCTATAGGAGGAAGCATATTTCCACATAAAAGAATACATAAAGCAACATGGATATCACCAGACCACAGAAATGAGAATCAGATTGATCACATATGCATAAGTAAGAAATTTAGGTCATCATTGCTTGATGTGAAAGTATGAAGAGGAGCAGATGTTGTATCAGACCACCATCTTCTGTAGGCTAAAACAAAATTAAAACTCAAGACATTTTCAACAGCATATAGCTATAGACAACAGTATAATGTGAGATATCTAAGAAATCAGGAAATAAGAGAAAAATTGTCAATCACAGTATCCAACAAATACCAAGTACTCCAACAAGCTGGAAGATGAAACAAGTAAAAAATGTATGGAACGAGACATGTGAAGAAGTACTGAGAAAAAGAGAACATCGGCACAAAGCATGGATAACAACAGAAACCATTAGTAAGATAGAAGACAGGAAAAACAAGAAAGCATATTCAAACAGAAGCAAAACCAGAAGCTCCAAAGCCAAGGCTCATGAAGTGTACAAAGAAGCAAACAAGGAAGTAAGAAGAAACATCAAAAGAGACAAGATGAAATATATTGATGATTTGGCAAGGGAAGCAGAGGAAGCTGTAGCCAAAGGAAATATAAGGGACCTGTACAACAACACAAAGAAGCTAACAGGGAAATAAAAGCAAGCAAATGGCCTCATAAAAGATAAGAATGGAAAATTGCTTAGTAATATACAAGAACAAATGAAGAGATGGACAGAACATTTTGAGGAACTTCTCAATAGACCATCTCCAACTAATCCCCTAGACATCCAGCCAGAAGAAGAGGAGCTACAAATCAACTGTGAACGACCAAGTAGAGAAGAAATGAAGAAAGCCATAAAGCTTCTGAAAGATGAAAAAGCAGCTGGTCCAGATTGCATTCCATCAGAGGCCATCAAAACAGATGTTGATACCTCTACAGAGATATTATACAAAATACTAGGCAAAGTCTGGGAGAGAGAGGAAAGAGGCAAAGTCTGGGAGAGAGAGGAAATACCAACTGAATGAAAGGAAGGTTATCTGATCAAGTTGCCTAAGAAGGGAAATTTACAAGAGTGCACAAATTATAGAGGAATAATGTTACTATCAGTGCCAGGAAAAGTATTAAACAGAATCATCCTTGAGAGATTAAAAGAGTCCATAGACAAGCAACTGAGAGATGAACAAGCAGGTTTTCGACAAAACAGATCCTGTACAGACCAGATAGCCGCACTGAGAATAATAGTTGAACAAAGTCTGGAATGGAATTCACCGCTATACATCGGATTCGTGGACTATGAAAAGACATTTGACAGTGTAGACAGATAATCGCTTTGGAAATTGATGAGGCATTATGGAGTTCCCATGAAGATCATTAACTTAATAAAGAAGACCTATGAAGACATGACATGCAGAGTTCTTCATGAAGGACAACTTACAGAACCGTTTAGGGTTAGAACGGGAGTGAGACAGGGATGCCTCTTGTCTCCATTTCTTTTCTTACTAGCAATAGATTGGGTCATGAAAACATCGACATCACACAAAATAAATTGAATCCAGTTGAATCTAACTAAACAACTTGATGATCTGGATTTTGCAGATGACTTGGCTCTTCTTTCCCATAACCATAATCAGATGCAAGAGAAAATGAAAATTCTCTATGAGAGGTCACGACAAGTGGGCCTGAAAATACACAAGGAAAAGACAAAGATTATGAGAATAAATGCAAGAAATGATAATAAGGTTGAACTTGAAGAAACACTACTAAAAGATGTAGAATCGTACACATATCTTGGAAGTAATATAGACAAAGTTGGAGAGACAGACAGTGATATCAAAATAAGAATACTGTGACGTATAATGGAAATATAGCCCACAGTATCTGACAGCCCTGAAGTTCCGTTAACAGTCTATGGTTCGCTAGCACAGCCATGCAACTTACAGCCTGCGTTTACTCATTTTTAATCCACGCCTCTTTTCCCTAAGAAGTAAACAAACGGAAATATTACCAACTTCCGCGACCTGCCAGTCATAACAGGGAGCCAACCCGGTCTGTTTACCTGTCAATCATCAGATATCAGACAGATTCTTCTTCTTCTTCGATCCTTAACCACCGACCGTCAAAGCAGTCAGTGGCCATCACGCCTAGTGGCGTCTTGTAAGGCAACAACAAATTGATTTCACTTTGCACGGTCGGTGGCCATCCTTCGTGCAGTGCCCCAACTCTGGTTCATTCTTTGCATCTCAGCCTCCACAGTCCTCCGCCAAGTTGTTTTTGGTCGGCCTCTCTTTCGCTTTCCTTCAGGGGTCCAAAGCATAGCTGTTCTTGTGATGGCATCGGGGTCTCTTCTGAGGACATGACCAACCCAGCTCCAGCGTCTGCCAGCTATGATGGTGTGCATGTCCTCTTGCTTGCTACGAGTAAGCAGATCTTGGTTGGTGATGGTATTCGGCCAAAAGATGCGGTGAATTTTTATGTTGTTTCCGTAACTTCATTATTTTTTTTACATAGACAGGGGTGTCAGCCCTATGCTAAAACCCCCAACCTGGAGAACCAGGGTACCAGCTTTTGTCTGACCCCTACCCACACAGACCAGTCCAGCTTGGTTGAACCTACCAGGAGTAAAACTCCCACTGGCATAGCTCTGGGGATTGTCAGGGTACGCAAGCTGCCATACCGCTACATGGTATAGGTACCATTGATGGCAGATGCACGTCGAAAAACACCGGGTCTTTGAAGTGAGACAAGCGGGCAAAATATTTTCCCGTGTACTCTCTGATGTTCGTACATTCAGGGGGAGATAAACCTTTGATCTCCAGAAGTGGGCAAAATCTACGGACAACCCGTTACACGGTTTAAGTCTCTGATGTCGGGTAGCAACGCCGAACAGAGCGACCGTAAAGCCTTTTATCTTGGGGAGGGGGGGGGGGGGGGGGGGGGGGGCGCGGAATTTCCTGATTTCTGCTATGCCCTATAGTGTGAAAATTAACATCCTCTAGAGAGCAGAAAACAATAATGTATATAAACTGTGCCTTGTCACACCAGTTATCAGTTGTCGCTCAGAATTTTCGGAGTCTAAACACGTAGTCTAGAACCAATTTTGTGGAAGGTGTGTTAATCGCCTTCTTGAGGATTTCATTCGGATTTTCTGGTAATAGAAATTTGTGCTTAAGTGTTAAAATGTGTTAAGTTTTACCATTATAATTCACTGTGATTTCCTAGCGTTAAAACTAGCGAAATAAAATAACGTGTAGATTCTTTTACCAGTTGGGCAGTTTAATGTAAATTCCATCACCTGCTTTATCACAAAGAAGATACGGTTTAGCTGACTGAATTAATATGATAGACGTGACTGATAGTGGACCATAGAATTCACGTTTATTCCATTTTGTGTAATTTTAGTAAGTGACTGTTAGTATACTAGACGCCGACAATTTAATAGCCATTAATGACAGGCGATATTTGTTAAGTGCGCGTAGGGATAATTTAATAACAATTAACATTGTGCGCTGATCGTTGACCCGGACAGGAGGGGAAAAAGCTGCATGCCTCAACCAAACCTGCACCCTCTAAGCAACGCGCGATAGGATAGGCTATAGACACCGTGTGCCGTTTAACTTTAATCAGGACTGACGGAGAGGATGAGAGAGCGTCTCCTCCTCTTCCTTGTATATATATATATATATATATATATATATATATATATATATATATATATATATATATATATATATATATATATATATATATATATATATATATATATATATATATATATATATATATATATATATATATATATATATAATAGTAGCATTTTTTTCATAATGTTTCTCTATTCTAGCAGACCTGATCAAACGGCGACCAGCGGTCTATTTTGGTCTATTGTGGTCTATTTTGGTCCTTTTCTTCATCTACTGATTGATTAATGTTGTCCTCTTCTTGGCATTACGCGTCCCCAAGTTCAGTTGTGAACAGGAGTTGCCAAAGAGCACATAAACATTTTAAATAGCAAAGTTAACTGGACTTACAAATACCCAGATATTCATTCAATTTTATCAGCCCACTGCGGCGTAATACCAATCATTACTATCTGACTTTTGACAGTCGTATCAGGGGATTTATCCAGCAAGTTACGCTGTTTCAAAATCGGCAATCACCACAGAGCCAGCCGATAGGATTTACCATCATCATCAGTTATAAATTGTAACAGTTTTAGTAACCAGATGTTTCAAAAGACTGGAAGTACTTTCTACTGTTCACTGTGAACATAGATCGCGGGTTTTTTTTTCTACATTGACTATTCGAGGTGACATTTGTCCATCCAGGAATCAACCACCAAATTTGGCGTCCCCCTCATAGAAATCTTATTTGTTATAGAGGAAGGACTGGGGCCAAATTTGGAAGATACAAAACACTGAAAGTTTATATTCAGGATACTCGTATTTCCACGGGATATATCACATAGATTAGGTAAGCGTGATTGAGTGGCCACTGTATGTCAGACAGAGAGAGTGAATAATTTCTTAATTACAGAAACTACATCATCTTTGGTTTTGCTTAAGTATTGTTTATTTACTGGATAGCATTTAGCAGGAACGTTGTTCTTTTCTTTACTGTCTTTGCTGTAACATAGTGCTAACCTTTAACCTTTGGGGGTTATTAACTTGTTGGGTTATTTTCTTCTCAATGAGGGAGGGCACATGTATTCTGATATTTTCTATGTATGAATTCTGATTTTTTATTTGATCTTTCTTTAGATATTCGATGTTGTAAAGTTGTAATGGTAATAAACAACAAAAGAACTTAACTTTGTGTGTTGGTCAGACCCATACCGAATTTGCGATAGTTTTTAACGTTTGTATGTCTGGTTGTCACATAGCTGTGTGTGTGTGTTTAGTTAAACATATTTCTAGATATAGGGAGGTGCAAGATTGTCTTATACTAAAGGATAGTCGTATAGATAGGCTGGACTAGAGAAACTTCTCATTCCAGAGGCAGATCTTCTCCTTAAACTATCCACTCGTGAAATATATTCTCGCTCCTTTACTTCTCACATACTTATCAACTCTACTCTCTACTCAGGCGGGACCATAAAATAATTTAAATCTATCTAAATTTACGACAAATACAAAAAGCAAGAGGAGCTTTCATTGCATTGGGAAACATATGGAGAACAAGAGAAATCAAGTCCAACACGAAAATAAGAATCTTCAACTCAAATGTGAAGTCAGTCCTATTGTATGGCTCTGAGACATGAAGAACAACAAAAACAACAACCAAAAAGCTACAGACTTTCATAAATGGGTGCTTGCGTAGAATAGAAGGACTGAAATGGTATGACAAAGTCACAAATGTGGAATTGATGACAAGAACCAGACAAGTGCCAGTGGAACAAGAGTTGAGAAGAAGACGCTGGCGATGGATAGGTCACACATTGAGGAAACCTGCTGATAGCATTACAAGGCAGTCCTTGTTTTGGAATCCACATGGAAAGAGAGGCAGAGGTAGAACAAAAAACACATGGAGAAGAGAACTGGAAACAGAGGTGAAAATGATGAGGAAAACATGGAAAGAACTTGAGCGGATGGTACAGGACAGGAGGACTTGGCATGTGTTTGTTGAAGGCCTATGCTCCTTGGGGAGCTAAAGGGTATTGATTGATTGAATATGCCTTGCACTCCAGGGAATGAGACAACCCCTAACACACAACCGATCCATAGACAATACACTTTATGGCAGCCCAAAACAGCTTATACGAACTGCGCAGTGCCACATAATGGCATCAAGGTCACCAAGAGCTGACGCTAAGTGACGATCAAAGTCAAGTCAAGTCATTATCACGCAAAAAAACACCTCAAGAGACAGACAAATAAAACAGCGAATTGACAGTCAAACACACCCAGCAAACAGACACAAACAAAAACAGCAAAGCTAAGACACAGCAAAGAAACAAACAGAAACAGCAAAACTAAGACAAACAAATAAAGAAAAGAGACAAACAGAAACAGCAAAGCTAAGATACAGCAAAGAGACAAACAGAAACAGCAGAGCTAAGACAAACAAATACAGCAAAGAGACAAACAGAAACAGCAGAGCTAAGACAAACAAATACAGCAAAGAGACAAACAGGAACAGCGAAGCTAAGACAAACAAATACAGCAAAGAGACAAACAGGAACAGCGAAGCTAAGATAAACAAAAATAGCAAAGAGACAAACAGAAACAGCAGAGCTAAGACAAACAAATACAGCAAAGAGACAAACAGAAACAACAAAGCTAAGACAAACAAATACAGCAAAGAGACAAACAGAAACAGCAAAGCTAAGACACAGCAAAGAAACAAACAGAAACAGCAAAGCTAAGACAAACAAACACAGCAAAGAGACAAACAAACAGAAACAGCAAAGTTAAGACAAACAAACAGAAACAACAAAGTTACAGATGCGACAACCCTATACAAACATGCAATGAGACAGACGGAGACACATGGCAAAGATCCGTCCTCCTTTTGCCAACACAATTTTCACCCTACAGCAACCTACTCCTTATACTCAAATAGTGTTCCACCACCTCCGCTAATCCAATATGGCTCTTCGTTTACTCTTGCAATAAAAAAAAACTCCCAGAATTCAAAGAGACCCCAATTTGTTTGTTTGCTAAGCCTGTTAGAAATTCTGAGATGTTTTTTTCTCCTCCGAATGTTTGGAACCTCGACAATACGTCTTATGAGCAGACTCTATTGTTTCCTACACCAGGGTTGAGGTTAATGTACGGCGGAGAAGGTGCTGACACGTCGACACAACAACAGACGAGACAACAAAGGGGTGCACCGCCGCTTGTGACGGCAACAATCCTCTTCTTGCACCTGCGGTGACACCTCAGCTGCGGGTTGGTTTTAAGTCAATGTCAACATTAGGGAAAAAAAAGGGGGGGGGGGGGTAGCAGGGGAAGGTTTCCGTCAAGTTCACGCGCCTCGCGACTGTGGGGACGGGTGCAGATTTGTGTATCACCCGAGCTATTGTTAGAATGTGCCTGTGTGTGCGCGCGAGTGTGCGTGTGTTATTTTTAACACCAAATAAATTTAAGGAACGACCGACTAAATTTAGGTTGTTAATTCTATGATAACAAGAAGGTAAAAGTAGTTCCACAGCAGATACTGCCGTAGGGGAGTGAAGTGTTAGAGACTTCACTGTACTAGTTCCAGCATCGAGTGATGGGTGATCAGTTCCCTTCCTCGCTGCCTTTTCCTTCCTAACTCAAGTGCAAAATCAGATACCCATTTTTCAACTGGGTAGATTGAAGCGTGTCGACACCGTGAATCGAACTCGGCACTTTTGCCGCGAGAGACCAGCGCTCTAACCATTCTATGATAGGAACCTCTATTTACTGCGCTATAACCATTCTATGATAGGAACCTCTATTACTGCGCTATAACCATTCTATGATAGGAACCTCTATTACTGCGCTATAATCATTATATGATAGGAACCTCTATTACTGCGCTATAACCATTCTATGATAGGAACCTCTATTACTGCGCTATAACCATTCTATGATAGGAACCTCTATTACTGCGCTATAACCATTATATGATAGGAACCTCTATTACTGCGCTATAACCATTCTATGATAGGAACCTCTATTACTGCGCTATAACCATTCTATGATAGGAACCTCTATTACTGCGCTATAACCATTATATGATAGGAACCTCTATTACTGCACTATAACCATTCTATGATAGGAACCTCTATTACTGCGCTATAACCATTCTATGATAGGAACCTCTATTACTGCACTATAACCATTCTATGATCGGAACCTCTATTACTGCGCTATAACCATTCTATGATCGGAACCTCTATTACTGCGCTATAACCATTCTATGATAGGAACCTCTATTACTGCGCTATAACCATTCTATGATCGGAACCTCTATTACTGCGCTATAACCATTCTATGATAGGAACCTCTATTACTGCGCTATAACCATTCTATGATAGGAACCTCTATTACTGCACTATAACGTGATGCAATCTGATTATTAGCAGTAGTCCTCCCTCCCCTGTTGGACAAGTGTTTTTTTTTTCTAGTTATACCTCAACTAAACCAGATAAATTTCTAAAACAGTCTTTCTAAAAACCGGTTTGGTAATCATTACAGTAATTTTCATGCTACCCCCAGCTCTACAAATGAATATATGTCCACCTTGAGCCCAATAGATCTAGTTTGTTCATTCTATTTTGCATTCACGCCCCAACCCCGCAATTCTTCTTCTTTAAGTACTTTAACCGCCTGGGGTCGATGAGCATGTCTGTTCACAGCCTCCTGTCCCGCGCACTGTTTGCCAAATCTGTTGTTGACTTCTATACATGTCATGACGTCAAACAGGCCAGCGCCTTTTCTCTTTGTTGTCCTCTCATCTTCTTTCCTTCCCTTTGTTCTGTTGTTACAATATATCCCAGCTTTCCTCTTCAAATAACATGTACAAAGAAATTGGATCACTATTTTTCTATGATTAAAGATGTCCATGATTGAATATATATCTGTGTCAATCCAGTTGGTCAAACCCATTTATTCCGTTATCAACAAATACATACATCATGTATCCATTAAATAACACAACTGATCCGTGCAGTTCCCTGTGGTATATGTGGAAAAAAAGGTAAGAACATGGTGGCTACTGCTCTATCGGGTAATCGTAAGTGGTGATTAGGTTGTTGACATGATGTCACAAAAACAACACTGCAAGAGTACATTTAAGCTTTGTCTCAGGCTTACTACAAGAGGACCAGCTGAATCGTTGGCCCCAACTTCATAAGGAACGAAGAAAGGGAGATGATGATGATGAGAAATATGATGATGATGATGATGGCGATGATGAAAAAGATGATGATGACGATGATGAAAAGGATGATGTTGATAATGACGATGACGATGATGATGGTGGTGGTGGTGATGATGATGGTGGTGGTGGTGATGATGATGATGACGATGATGATGATGACGATGATGATGATGGTGGTTGTTATGCCGCTACGATGATGATGGTGTTTGTGATGATGACGATGATGATGGTGGTTGTGATGATGATGACGATGGTGGTTGTGATGATGATGACGATGACGATGGTGGTTGTTATGACGATGACGATGGTGGTTGTTATGACGATGACGATGGTGGTTGTGATGATGATGACGATGGTGGTTGTGATAATGATGACAATGATGATGGTGGTTGTGATGATGATGATGATTGTGGTTTTGATGACAATGATGGTAGTGGTGGTGGTGGTGATGATGATGATGATAATAGTGACGATTATGCTGATGGTAATGATGATTATGATAATGATGATAATTAAAGTTACTGACAAAGCTAATATGACAAAAGGTAGACTAAAACTGCAGATTTACAAGGCCTTCGATCGTTTGTATTGTGATCGTCCTCTCTTTTACTTACGAAGTCGTACATACGAGAGTACAAACTAACACAGGTACACTCGCACACCTGGGATAATGAATGAGTAACTAGGAAAGTAGGCGGAGAGTCATTGGGGGCTGTACATATCTCTCCTCTTGCTTGTCCTGTGTCTGTATGTGTGCACGATTTCTTAGTGCATGCTGTATGCACTTGTACTCGCCGACTGCACGTGACGGGATAACAAACAGTCCAGTAAACAGAACCGCAGCTGCAACAATATGGTAATAACAAAGCCGTTTCCTCCTTTACTCTTTATTCTCTCTGTCACTGTCTCACTCTCTCTCTCACAAATGATATAATATCGAATGTAGGTTTAATGATGATGTTAGTGCTTTTCAACATATTTTGTTTCATGATGATACTAAGTTTGTACTTTTCAACATATTTTATTTCATGTTTATAATTAGATACTGTGAATGTGAGTATGCTATTATTTTATCTTTACAACTTTGAATTCCTTGAATTGATGGGTAAAATGTATGTGAGAATAAATGAAATCAGTATAAAAGACGAGAGAAAGGAAGGGCAGAATGTCAGACAGGCCTGCGTGCCCAATTCTCAACCCTTTGAAAATAAAGTTCGTTCGTTCGTTCGTTCGTTCTCTCTCTCTCTCTCTCTCTCTCTCTCTCTCTCTCTCTCTCTCTCTCTCTCTCTCTCTCTCTCTCTCTCTCTCTCTTTTTCAAGTGCCGAAGCCGAATCTTGATTTATTCAAGAAAAGCTAAGCGTTTTCTGCTGCTCATCTTTGGAATTATCTTCCACGTGGTCTTAAAAAAAAAACCCAATCTCTATTCATACAATCGTAGACTTTTTAAATACTTTATGAGTGCTGATTATATGTCCCCCTTCATCTGATTATGTTTCCAGATAAATATATAATATCGAATGTAGGTTCTAATGATGATTTTTGTACTTTTCAACATATTTTATTTCATGATTATAATTATATATCACAGCAGCTGAGGTTCAAGATGTGTGCAAAAGAGACATGAGGGTGCTGGACATAAATCCAGCAACTTGAGAGGATGAAGCTACCAATTGCACGAAGTATCAATGCTCTCTCCGGCGCCACCTCAGACTGGGCGAAAAGCTCTCACTGCAAGTAGAAAATGTCGAAAGGGAGACCAGGCAAATAAGCAGCAAAGTGCTGTCACCTCAGAGGCGCATTCCCATAGTCAGTTATGACTGAAGGGGCTATTATTATTATATTCTGCGAATGTGAGTAAGCTATTATTATTAAAACGTTGAATTCCTTTAAATTGAGATGTAAAATGCACGTGAGGATAAAAGAATTCAGAATAAAAGATGAGAGAAAGTAAGGGGAGAATGTCAGACAGGCCTGCGTGGCCAATTCTCAACACTTTTAAAATATAGTTCGTTTGTTATCCCTGTCTCTCTCTTTCTCCCTCCCTCCCTCCCTATCGCTCCATTTCTCATTTCTTCCTTCATTTACACATCAGTTTATGTGCAAATTAAAACTGGAATCAACATCATATCACACTTTTCACGTCGGGTAATTAAGACGATAAGAACAACTTAAACAGAGGTTTGATATACATATGTTTCATAAATTTACCTTTATGTCTTTAACACAGTTGTGTTTGAAATCAGCTCTACGACATTGAATTTACCATACTAACATGGCCAGTGACGTCATACATTGACAGCCTTAGTCTACAAAATAATGTAGAAGGCCAAAAGCGTTGTCTTGTTTCCCTAATGTTGCAATCAAAATAGAGTCATCTTTTTGTCATCAACATTCATTATATATATATATATATATATATATATATATATATATATATATATATATATATATATATATATATATATATATATATATATATATATATATATATATATATATATATATATATGTGTGTGTGTGTGTATATACAAGCTATAAAGTAATTTTCGTTTCCCAGCTCAAGAACGCTGGCGGTCGCTGTCTCGAGAGACTGCGCGTGGTGATCCCGGTAACGGGCCCTCCCAGTTCATTGGTTAGCGAGGCAGTAGTTTGGCTCTTGTGTCCGTAAATCCCAGCCCCGGTCGTGATGTGAGCAAGCCGTCGCATCTCTGTATCGTGGCTCGACAACAGTCTCGAAAAAAGCCCCGCTCTCTCAATGAGAAGTCGGCCGGCAGTCAGTAAGCTGGTGTCGCTTTCGGCCCGTCCTGTCCGACTAGGGGAACGTCTTGTCTGCAGGCGGCCAGTGGTTCTCGCAAGAATAAAATCGCCGGGGCCGCCGGGATCCGCTCTGCACAGAGCGCTGTCTCCCTCCCCGCGCGAGCGACGAAATGGTCGAAGAAGACGCACGTCTGTCCGGACAGTTATCTGGTTCATCCTGCCAGTAGTCATATGCTTGTCTCAAAGATTAAGCCATGCATGTCTACGTTCACACTGTCTCACGGTGAAACCGCGAATGGCTCATTAAATTAGTCCAGGTTCCTTAGATGACACGATCCTACTTGGATAACTGTGGCAATTCTAGAGCTAATACATGCTTACCCACGATCCTACTTGGATAACTGTGGCAATTCTAGAGCTAATACACAGTCCGGCATTCTCCTCAGACCATCGGGACTTGAGGTGTCTGCGTCCCTTATATAGTCAGCAATGACTGGAAGGGACGCAAAATGTCCGGAATTCCCGCAGACCCTCTGCTCTCGAGGCGACTGTATCCCTTATATAGTCAGCAATGACTGGAAGGGACGCAAAATGTCCGGCATTCCCCCAGACCCTCTGCTCTCGAGGCGTCTGTATCCCTTATATAGTCACAAATGACTAAAATGGAAGATGGGTTGGAGGGCAAGTTCCGTATTCTACTAGTGACAGGCGGTTGCTACTGGTGTCAGACTGTAGCGGCCAGACCGTTCCTCTGACGTCCAGGCCGGGTCTTGCTGCATGGGCAACAGCTCAATCTACAATTGCCCAACCTCGTGCCACCGAAAGTTATTTCGGGAGGTGCTCCTATGGTCAGTAATGACTGGAAGGGAAGATATATATATATATATATAACGTAAATTCGTTCCACATGACATAGACAAATCACTCATATTTTATCACGTATTCATTCATAATTTCTTATAGTACCATTATCATTCCAGTGTTTTCTTTTTGTGGAGCATGGAAACACCTCAGCCGCTGGTTCCCATGCAAGAAGCCTTCGCCAAATTACGCGTGGTCTTGCAACAATTGGTTCTGTAGCATTTTGTATCACATGGTGATAATACCATGCCCATACACAACCTCATGCTCGTCACCTCATATGATTGTCTGAGTGAGTAGTAAACATACCTTTTTTTCGTCACTTCAGCCCCCCCCCCCCCCCCCCGCCCTCCTTCCTTTCCCCGGAAAGACAGGAAGCAATTTCTTGTATGCAAACCGAAAACTTAATACATTTATCACGACATATTCTGATAAATTAGTCAGTATCATAAGATCAGACAAAGTCACATGATCGTGGGAAGCCTGCCTAATGGAGGATAAAAGGTGGACAAGAAAGATAGATGTTTACAAACTCAGGAAACAAGATCAACGAAAAGTTCAAGAAGGAGCTAGATGAAACAAAACAAACATGAAAGAGCAGAGAAACGTAAACCTGATAGCAACCATCAAGGACAAAGAAGAATATAAACGGGCTGTGTTTGTGGTAGCAAATAGTCTCAATATTTAAAACAGCACCCGCAGTAAGAACTGGTAACAGCTCATTGGCTCTACGTATTTAAAAACAGACATAATCTCCAGAATCAACTCAAAAGTTAATAAACGGGGAAAAAAAATATGTAAAACAGATCATACACGGCTTTATGGTTAAAAAAAAAAAAGAAAATCTTGCTTCCGGTTCATGAATCTGTGTCAGATTGCACTTTAAAATAACATTCTTAAACACGCCGTCTCTTAAGCACACCAGCTTTTCAGCGTGCTTACAGTAAGAGCTTACGATTACGGAATAGTTCATTAGGACGGTTACCCTTTTCTATCCCACAATGCAATGTCATGTACTGTTATTCTTTGAAGGTACAGCTTGAATGAGCAGACATGCATATAAATTGTTCAAGGCTCCAACAAGAACGTGTCAGGTATCTAGAGAACTAAAGATTCCTACCGAGAAGAAACTTCTTAGACTGCAACTTGGAATTAGCTATTTTAGAACAGAAGAACCTTACTGTGCAGAGTGTCTAGAAAAAAATAATATAGAGCATTTCCTATTAAAATTTAGGAAGTATGAACAACAGAGAAAACCAATATTAGATTATTTACAGGCTCGCAAACAACTGTGGAACAGGTGTTGAGCATAGATAGACCTAGAGAATTGCACAATATAGTAAAACAGTTTGTAACAAAAACTAAAATTAATATATAAAGATCAGTGATAAAAAAGGTAAAGGAACCCGTTACACGCCCATTGAGGCATATTGGGAATATGGTGTTAGGCCCATATTATCTTGACCGTCGGCACACTAGGGGTGATGTGGTCGGCATCACGCCGGCCGCCTTAACCTTCCCAGAGTTGCTCTGGTACCCATTTGGGGCTGGGTCGACCCATTAGCCGTTTGTGGCCTAAAGATCAGTGATGGTGTGAGGAAAAGGGGTAGTCTAACGGGGTGTTTGTATGACTGATGGCAAATAATTGGTGGATTTGATGTAATCTCGGACACCCATCGGGCTTTCTCACCCCTTCTCACCTTGTTAACAACATGGTAGTTATGAGAGACTTCATTTTATTTTTTTATTCGTTTGTTTTTTAATTTTTATTGTTTGTTTGTTTCTTGGAAAGGGGAGGCCACATACAAAAACATTCATACACATTTAGTTTTGATTTACTCTATTTGGACTAAGTGGAGGGGGGAAGAAGGTACTATATTTGGGTATTGGAAATCTGACTTTATTTTCTTGAATTAGTACACCATATGCCCTAATTATAACCCATCAAGGGTTGAACGGGGAAATTTTTTTTTTTTTAAATGAACTAACTAACGAATAATCAGATTGGCGGGTACAATAAATACAATTGTTTATACGTTTTTGTTTACTATCATCATGTGTGTGTTTGCTCCTATCACAACCATAAACTGCCATTATTTTCGCTCAGAAGATCGTTTTGGTTTTCCAGAAGTATTTGCGTTCTTATAGCAATGCACGTTCGGTTCACTTAGATTGGTCCGTCGGTTATATCAGAGCGCATCTGGGACTGTCTTTACCTTCAGTATTCGATCTTCTTGTCAAGTAAGATCTATTTCATAACTGTAAACGTTCCATTAAAGAAAAAAACACGAGCAATAAAGAGTTAAAAATAGCAACGAATAAAAGAACGCTAAAATGAATGAATGCGGAATAACTTTCCGTGAAGGGAAGTAGAAAACTTCCGCTGTAAGAAACATCGGCAGACGATATTTCAGACGACTTTCAAACTACGCCATTTTTTGTGCTGTTTCACTTAAAGAGGACGAGCAGATATTTCCCCGTGTAGGCTCCGTCCCTACCCCTCGCTTCTTTAGACTTTACGATGCAGGTATGTTCTAGACTTCCGGTCCTTGATGTATTTTGTTCTAGACATGCAAAGATGGCACGGAAGTGGAGAAAAAAAAATTATCGCGGAGGTGGAAGAAGAAAAGAAAGAAAGAAAAAAACGGCACATGTTTATTTTCCTTCTCTCCTGTAGCCGAACTGAGTAGCTGCCTCGACCTATGCTGTAATGAATGCACGTGCGCATTTCCTACATATCACCTCAGCAGCACCGTCCGTCTCTCACACATAAATGTTTACTTTCCCTTCATGCTTAACTCCCTCATGTCCTCCTCTTCCCTTTCGGTTCCATATGCACCCACATTCCACACACCCCACATTTGTGGGAGCATATCATTATTACGATGCTGGCGGTTGGGGTGCCCTGGTATATTTAGGTCACGAGTACTGATGTGCATAAGATGGATACCCTCAACCGGAAATCGAAACTGTTTTGTGGTTAAGGCTTATTTTTTTTCTTCATTTATCCACGTACCCTTCACTTAGAAAACGAGATATCTCCTCTTGTGTGTGCCATAAATCCCTTCCTCCCACCTTTTCCTCCCTCTCGGCTCTCTTATGCTTTATCTTCTTCCCAGATTTTGCCCGACACTTGGAAGAGATATAATACTGGTCTAAAGATTACGGCAGACCCTCTTTTTTCCGATGATTAATTTGGAATGAAGGCTGAGCAGCCAGCGTTACAGAAAGTACCTAAATATACGTGTCTAGTAATGATGGTGTCACAGTGACATAAAACACCTTGTCCGACACCGTAGGACCAGGAGAGAGAAGGTACCATGGCAACAGAGACAAGAGAGGAAGATTTATAAAAGAAGGAGGGTTAACGTAGATATGTATAATAGAGGTTGGCAGCTGCGATTAGTTGGTTCAGAGGTTATCAGTTATGAATAAGGGGCTAGATAAGGTTACTAGAGAGGATACACTGATGCTGCAAGCTAATGGTCCAGGGGCGTATACAGATTTCACTTGGTTTTTATTTTTTAACGAAAATGCTCAAACATGCGTGTATCAGTGAGCGGGGCCGCCCGACTGGCAGGGTGGTTGGAGCGGTTGCTTCTCACGGCAAAGTTACTGGGTTTGAAACCTGGTAATGTCACTCTTCAGTTTAGCCAGTTGTTAATTGATGCCTGACTCTGCTTATCAGTTAAAGAAGGCAAAGGCAGCAAGGAAGGGAACTGGTCATCCTACCTCATTAAAAAAACTAGACTTAGTAAAGTAGAGTCTATAACACTTCGCTACCCTCCGGCAGTATCTGCAATGGGACGATGTTTCCCTTTAAAGTGAGCGGATATTTGTCGATCTATAGAACACGAAGTCCGCATATTTGTCTAATCATGGAATTGTACAGCACACAGAGTAAACAATAGCGACGGATCTACATGTTGGGGGGCCCTGAAGCTTACTCTTGGAGGAGCCCCTTATGTTTTCTAGAGAAAATTGGACTTTAGGGCCCTGAAGCTCAAGCTTCATTGTAGATCTGCTCTGGTAAATAATGAATGTAAAACATCGCCTTTTAATTAGATTTACTCTGTGGTACAAATAACAGCCATCTGATGGGGTACACGAGAATAGACATGATATCTAGGGACGAACGGACTATCCTTTTGCAGGATTGACACAAATGCGCCGCTACCTAACAGAAAAACGCCTTGCCAGAAAAACACAGCCCAGATACCGAACAACCAAAATATTAACTCAAACTGAAACGGAAAAATAAGTAAAATTATTGCGAGAAGCAATGCAGCACAATAAACACAATCAAGAAATATCTTACTTAAAACAAAAAGCGCGCTGATATAACCGACAGATTCGTGCATATTGTAAATGGTTGATGGATATATTATTACCATGCACATCCCTATAAACAAGATACAACGTTTCATTGGTTAGGCTGATACTATATATATATATATTTATATATATATATATATATTTATCTATGTATATATATATATATATATATATATATATATATATATATATATAATAATAATAATAATAATAATAAATTCTTTAAGCGCCACACACGGCGCATAAGGCAGAAACCAGTGCTCTCCAGGTTGTTCGTTGTGACGCCACTCCTCTTAGCTCTTGCACATTATTTAGGCCCAACGTTCTTCCTTCTCTTATTATTGTTCTTCTGAGTGTTTCTTTTGGTCTTCCTTTTTTCCGCTTACCCTCAGGAACCCAAGTGAGCGCCTGTAGTGGTATTCTGTTGTTTTGCATTCGTAGGACATGACCGATATATGACCATCGTCTTTTCCTTATATAGTCGGAGACATATTTCTGCCTAGAGTCTTCTCTTATTTGTCGATTAGTCTTGAATTCTTTCCAACTGATGTTCATGAGTTTTCTAAGACATTTGTTCTCGAATGTATTCAGCTTGTTCTCCAATGATTTTGTTATTTTCCAACTCTCACAGCCGTATGTTAACACTGAGATAACATTTGAATTAAACAGACGAAGCTTGGTATGTATATTCAATGATCGTAATTTCCAAATGTTAGATAATCTATTGAAGGCGCTAGCTGCCAAAGCAATTCTAGTATGGATTTCTCTTGTTGTGTCACCATCCTGAGTCATTTTACTGCCTAAATAATTGAAACTTTCAACTTTCTGTAGTTTTTCCCCGTTCAAGATGATATCAAAGGTCTCGTTAGAAAAGTTCATAGCTTTAGTTTTAGAGGCATTTATTTGGAGACCAATTTTAACCGAGAGATGACACAAATTATTTATTGCTTCTTGGGATTGTCTTGGTGTTGAACTTAAGAATGCTACATCATCTGCGAAATCCAGGTCCCCCAGGAATTTTCCATTTGTCCATTTTATACCCAATTGTTCATTGTGGGTATAGTTTCTCATAACCCAATCAATAGCTATTCCAAAAAGTAGTGGTGACATAATACAGCCTTGTTTCACCCCTGTTTCTACTGTAAACCATTCTGTATTCCCTTTATTTGTTCTAACACAACATCTTGCATTGTCATATAGCGCTTTGATTATATTCACATATTTTGTTGGAAAACCATAGATTGTAAGTATCTTCCACAATGATGGGCGGTGTAGACTATCAAAGGCTTTTTGAAAATCGACGAAGGTGATAATAAGTGGCGATTGCCTTTCCACTGATTCTTCTATAATTGTTCTTAGTGTGAATATTTGATCAATACATGATCGTTTCGGCCTGAAACCCGCTTGTTCTTCTCTGATCTTTTCGTCAGCATGCAATTTAAGTCTTTCTAACATCATGCAACATAATAATTTTCCAGGTACTGATAATAGAGATATACCACGCCAGTTATTACAGTCTGATAGATCACCTTTCTTCGGTAACTTTACAATAATACTGTCTTTCCATTGTTGTGGTGGTTGTTCTTCTCTCCATACTTCATTTATAATATCTAAAATTCTCAAGAGGTTGTTGTCATTAACTGCTTTAATCATTTCCCCTGAAATTTCGTCAACTCCAGCAGCTTTAAAATTTTTTAATCTTTTAACGGCTTGTTTGATCTCGTCCATATATATATGGCAGCGAGACATGGACAACCTATGCTAAGCAAGAAAGAAGGCTCAAATCATTTCATCTACGCCATATCCTCGGTATTTCCTGGAAAGACAAAGTGACTAATGTCTATGTGTTGTCACGTACTGGCCGTCAAAGAATGTATACACTGCTTAGACAGCGCTGACTACGCTGGCTTGACCATGTCCGCCGCATGGATGACGGTCGCATCCAGAGAGATATCTTCTACGGACACCTGGCAGGTGGTAAAAGAACAGCAGCTGAGATTCAAAGATGTGTGCAAGAGAGACATGAGGGCACTGGACATAAATCCTGCAACCTGGGAGGATGAAGCTGCCAATCGCACCAAGTGGCGTTGCTATCTACGGCGCCACCTCAGATTGGGCGAAAAGAAGCTCTCACAGCAAGCAGAAGAGAGAAGAAAATGTCTAAAGGAACATCAGGAAAATAAGCAGCTGAGGACTGTCACCTCCGGGGCGCAATATATATGTATATATAATTTTAAAAAAACCTTGCACGGATACAACTTCACAAATTTTGCCCGTAGCACCTTAGAAATAAAAACCAGAATCAGATCAAATAACTATAAAGAATGCTTGTAAGTGAAACAAATAATGTTTTGTAAAAGTATATTTGTAGTAAAGCTACCGGAGCTGCAACAGATCCTCGCCGTTTTCAAGAAATGTAAAATAACTTCTTTTACAAATATTTTTAGAAGGATAATTATTAACTCATATATCATATACCATTTGAAATAAATCAATATACACAAAATACTTCTTCATCGTTCACTCTCTATCTCTCGTATAAGATTGGCAGTCTGTCTCAGGCTTCCCTCGTCACTATACAGTTTCTCCTTCAACTGAGTTGGAGAAGGTCATGCTGCCATGTTGCTCCTCTAATGGAGCTGACAGTATTAGATGACATGTTATACTGTTTGTTTGTCCTCCCTACAGGGTCACATCACTGTCAGTGTGGCGAGAGGTTTTATTTGGTTGTAGGATCAGTATAGTACTGAAAATTACAGAAATAGAATTTCTGCAGAAAATGGTGAAGTCCCAGTGTCTGAGAGGACTACTGGTATCACAAATTAGTTACGGCTGTGAATGATCTGATCTCGAAACAATAGTAGAGAGGAGACCGACATAAAGTGCCACCTCCGCTGTGTAACTAACTGTGATATTAAACAAAACAAGGAAACAGATTTTTACTTAACAATGATAAAATTGACAAGTCGTTCAAAACACAATTTCCTTATATTTTATTTAGTATATACACTATCCACTCTTGTGCTGAAGGGTGAATGTTGAAAAAATGGAACGTAATGAATTTGTAAGTTTACATATATTTTACAAATATTTATATTTATATAGACAACAAGTTTTCCAATTATAGGAACAAAAATTATATCAGCTGTGCTGTTAATTAAGGATATAACACTTCTCAGCTATGCTATTAATTTTGTCTCTTGCTATGTTAAGTCACTTTCTCATCACTGACAGTTTCTATGCTCACAATGCTGACAGAAATGGTACGAATGAGCACTCATCTCTTAAAACGTTCTGTTCTCCTTAGTTTGGTTCACACCACTCCTGCTGAGGCTCGTTACTTTAGCCCACCCAAGACTGAGGGGGATTAAAATGTAGCTTCTGTACAATTTCTATGCTCCTGTGAAGTTCCAGGCAGCGGGATTGACTCGAACATACGACCTCAGGTTTTAAGGACACAAATAAACCTGTAACAAAGCAAAAATAGGGGCTAATTTCTGTCCTCAAGCCCACCTATTTCTAGTGTGAGTGAAATGAGCGTGTCTCAGATGTATGCATGTAGGATGAATGACAACATGGCTCAGTATGATTTAGCAATAGCGAGACAAGACATGTGTCTACTTGCAAAGCATTCTTTCTGATAAACTAATACATGGATACATTCAATAATATAGATTCAATACATGAATACATTTAATACATGAATACATCCCATAATATAAATCAGTACATGAATAAATCCAATAATATGTACACCTAGGTGTGATACAACAATGTCCTTCCCCCTATACTATACCACGTCCTCTCTGTCAAGTGCTATACTAGCTGGTAACATATATCCTAACAATATTGTTATGTTCTTATGATAGGAGTATATGAGACGAGGACTGTTTGGTGATATATCAGGTGGGAGTTATAGGAGACAATAGATTGGAGTTAGATGCGACAATAGATTGAGTCCTGACAAGGACTGTTTTGGTTATATTGCAGTTGGAGTTAGATGAGACAATAGATTGAGTCCTAACAAGGACTGTTTTGGTTATATTGCAGTTGGTTTTATCTGAGACAATAGATTGAGTCCTAACAAGGACTGTTATGGTTATATTTGCAGTTTGGAATTATCAGAGACAATAGACTGAATACAGGAGACAATAGATTGAAGTATGAGTCCTATTAGTCTTCGTCTATTCAATCATATACATTCATAGGGAACCCAAAATATATTAAATATATACAGGTGTAGGTAGTATAATGACACACAACAAATACCAACATTATATGCCTGCTGAAGGCCTATTTTCCTAAAGGTTATCGTAAATTTATAATTACCCTCCAAGATTTAAAAAACGGCCAGTTTTACTCGACTAGTGAAGCAGGTTGCAGGTTGATGCCCTCAGGTAAACAATCAATCAAGGTGACAGCTTCTTCCTCTTCAGTCAGTATCTCTGGCGTCAAGTTCGGGATTGCGTGTTTAGCATAAAATTCCGCCCTATTATATAGGCAGGTAACTGCTTAAGAAAGGCTTTCGGTTGGTGTCACGGGACGCGAGTAAGTCTGCAATTAAATTCCTAAAACCTAATGGTAATATTTTGTCGGTAAATTTCTCACTGAATGAGTGTGTATTTCGACTTTCTATACTGATTGTCGGCACAGACATCGTTTTCATCAGTCGTGGAAAATTGACCAATTTTACAAGGAATGTTGACATAACAATAGCCATCGCTCGGCGTGAGTCTTGTAAACGTAATAACATTCACCTGTAGAAAGTCATAAATGTCGCCCAACAGGGAGACATTACATAAACAGTCCATCGCCGGACGTCGCGGGTGTGTTTACACAAAGCCAGTAATACCCAATTATTATTTTGGCTAGTAATAGAACATAATGTGCAGTCGGCGACAGAAGGCCAAGTAATTTTACAATGAGTATTGTGGTCAGTCGTTCAGACAAAGTAATATTGGATTAAAGGAGACTGAAAGTCTGAGCCAGGGACAACATGAAAGCAGTATGAATACGAAATTATAACGAGAAGAACAACACTGTACGTGCCCCAAAAGACGAACGCAGACAAGTTGTCTCGGATAAGCAAAATATGAGAGCGACCATATCAAAATAATACAGGAAATTTTACACAGTTTGAGGACGGAATGTCTGACTTTAGGAAAACAAACGAAATTTCACATGACACAGGAAGCGAACCCGAAAAATCGCCCTAGGCGATCCAGACGATATATAACCCAACTATATTCATGGCTTGGCATTGGTAAGAGAAACCATTCCGCCAACCAAGACTTGGGGTTCTAGATTTCACGAGAAAGAATCAAGACATTGTGTCAGTGAAATTCGTATAGGGACACCAAGGTTAGTGTAATATATTTTGTACTTTATCATTATTATGTCTTAACTTCATTCAGATAATATATACATATTTTCCATAAATATAACACTGTAAATACCAGTCACGTTTATTATAATATTATATTTCACACTAATAAGTACAGGTTGCAATAAACGCCATGCAAAGAATTATTATATTTGTAAGATTGCACAGTTTCCAGTAACTATAACGAAGTAAATACAAGACACTTTTATTTTGCCTCTTACATTACATGTTAAACGTGCAGTAAACACCGCACAGCCCTTTCTTATAGTGATAAGATTTCACATACAAGACACTACAGGCGTAGCATAGTTTACGGGATACTTACAAAGGGTTCATTATTTTATCCATCACAGTGGTAGAGACAGGGACCATTTGAGATACTCATCCTTAGTCTACTACGTGGTTGGCGTTAATCACAGGACAAGCTTTAGAGTAGGGCCGACCGAGATACTGCGACGACACGCATCTCACACGTAATTAACGGCAACAACCTACCAATACTCCACGGGGGTCAGAAAGGAATTTACCAGGCGGTGAAGGGTCTTTCTATCATCGACTACCCACCCAAAAAGAAAGCAGAAAATACCCAGAAGGATTGCTGCATTTCTAAATAGCTGTCCACGTGAAATTTAATGATCTGAAGTGGCAGTCGCCAACGGATGATTTTTACAACAAGTGCCTTTGAGAAATTTAATGATCTGAAGTGGCAGTCGCCAACGGATGATTTTTTACAACAAGTGCCTTTGAGAAACTATGATCAAAAGCTGCAAGAGCAGACGGGAGATTTTGTAACCCCAGTGCCTACCAAATTTATCGAGATCCTAAATTACATGCAGTAATGGACAGATTCTCCCTGTACAATTGATGCACCAACAAATACGAATATACAACATATTTCCATCATCGTCACCACATAAGCAAAATACCAAGACAACAAAAGGACATCTACATAACAGACGAAGTCTCACCCGCCTAACATTGTGTTCAACCTCACCCATGAATAAGACACCTCGGACGCTCGGGACAATGTCAACACAGGCATTGTGAAAGACAAAAATACAAGCCGTGGACACCTGGCGAAATCGAGTGAACCGTCCAATGTTATTGTAGGCATACAAAGACTTGTCCATTGTGTTCAAACAACCAGAGTTTATTGACAGTTAGCAAGAGACCAAGAAACACAAGATATCCTTTTTGTTAGTATTTAGGAGTTACTTAAATTCATCATCATCACATAGGGTAGACTTTAGATTCATTTGTGTATTTTGCATTAACTAATATCTTTCTTCACAGGGATAGTTAATGTTATTTCTAGTTGCATTTGTATCAGTGTAATTGAATGTTGTTATATTTCAGAACATTAATAAATGTTGTAGTTGTGTTTACCAACACACGTTATCACATATATAGAGAAGGAACGAAAGTGTGCGAAAGAGACATACTGTTCTTCTTCTCTTTCTCTTCTGTTCACTCAGTGTAATAGGGGAGTGGGGGCTCGTTAGTATATAGAGGGGGAGATAGAGTGGTAGGAGGTATATGTCACGAGATCCAGAATCACTGGGGCTATATGCTGGGAATTCATCCCAAAGTCTTATATTCACCTTCTCCACTCCTGCTGCTCATCTTCAACCGGGTGCCAGGCGAATCTGAGCCATTGACAAAGCCGGCACCTCACAGATAACTCTCTTTGGTTACCCTCACAGGGGTAACTTTGTGACATAATTGTGGGCTGCAGTCCGGAATATACCTTGGGACTTGCCCTAGACTAAAACATTAAATAATTCTTTTTTGCAAATTTTGTATAAACCTAGTCACTGTCTTCTATACTGTTCCTTATTCTACTTAGGTAGAGGGAAAGAACACAGAATAGAGTATTAGATAACTAGATATTCATATTAGATATTAAGATTAGATATTCATAGTATATTAAGAAAGACATTGACACATGTTAGAAGATTACACCGTATTAATTTATATGCACTTTATTACTGCATCTGGTTACCAATATTGATTTGTTGTCATCATTATAAATTTACCTGGATTTTTGGTAGTACCACGTGGGACTCGATCAAAAGGCATTGTTGAAGTCGGACGCTTTGAACGAGCGACCCGACATTGTGTATTCCTTTTGTTCACAAGTGGACAATAGCGACTAAGCCACTGAGACGAAACATTTTTAGTATTGTTTTCTTGGTAGGCAGGCAGTTGATGGTCAGAAATATTTGACTGGTATTCTTAGCAAGCCTTAGAATTGTATTGCCAAGGTTTTCTTTACTATTGTCATTTACCTGTACGGCTGTAAAGGTTATAGCGAAGCATACGGGAAATTTGTTTTGGTTCTCCCTTTGGCCAAGGGCACAAATTTTTTCTTCGCCCTATATTTTTTTTCTCTCACATAATTTTGAGTAGCGATAGGCAGATTGAATTCTAGCTTGATCATGGCAGATTTGATGCAAATTCGCGCTGCGATTATCCAGGAAGCAACTAGTTTAAAACTAGAAAAAGGAGAACTTATGGAATATGTGGAAAAAATGTTAACGGCGCACAAAGAAGAGAGAAAAGACAAACTTGCAGAGCAAGAGAGAAAAGATAAACTAGCAGCAGAAGTAGAGCAAAGAAGATTGACATTAGCAGCGGAGAAGGAGGAGAGAGAAGCCAAGAAATTAGAAGCTGAGAGAGAGAGAGAGGCCGAGTATAGGAGATTCAAGGCAGAGTTAGAGAGAAATAAGGCAGAGAGAGAGCACGAACTTCGGATGAAGAGGTTGCTTAAAGCATTTGAACTATCCACAAGAGTTGAACCAGAAATATGTATTTCGGCCCATGAAGTGGCAGACGAGCTATCATATCGCCTAGAGGACACACCATCTTCGCCTTGCATTACGACATATGCAAAGAAATCTGCAGGAGAAACTGATTACGAGAAGGGCGCAGTTGACCGGTATCAGGGGAAGAAAGACAACTTGCTTTGCAATCCACATAGACAGGAAACTCAACACAACTCCTTTTCTCAGAACCAGAGGCAAGGGAAAAAAATGGTGCCGGTATTGTCGCATGAAAAATCACTACACCAGTGAGTGCCGAAACCGCCCTCCTCTCCATCGCTTGGCGTATATAGAAACCCGAACAATGAAGGACAAAGAGTCCCGGAGAAAAGAGGGGGAAAAATCACACCCGGCGGTAGTTAATTCAATGGATTCCAGACACCGCTGCAGAGATAACGGAAAGTTATTAAAAAGGCACAGAAGAACCCACTCTAATTGCGAGCGGTACCTTCGATGGATCTTGCAAGGGGACTTCGAATAAAACAATTTCACCTGGCATCACAGGGAAGAAGAAAACAGGCACTTGTCTCCTGACATCAGGAGAACAATTATTACCTTACTCCACCGGCCCTTCTACGTGGAAAGAAGCGACCGGACAGGAACGGGCATTCGCTATTATCCACGGAAATAGACAGTTGCACACATCGCCTAAGTCTGCCTTTACCCAAGACGAGGAAAAGTCAGATCCTACCACTTTTAAAACTTACGGAGAGAAATGTGTGCCTTTAGAAGGTATAACAACACATACGATTATCGGGACAGGGTGGACGACGGACACGGAGGCACCCCCCGACTCTCTTCAAAAGGAGGTAGAAGAGGATTATGAGGAGAAAAGTGTGGTAGAGCCGGCGGGGATACAGCAGCTCAACACCCATGGGACTCCGATTCTATATGTAGGCGAGACAAAAATTAAGCGGATAGAGAGAAGGAAAGACACCAGGCGACACAAGAGGAAACAGCTTGGTGTACGCGCTTTATGCAAGGCACAGCGCAGATGCGCGAAATTTACAACACACTGTACCCGATATAAATGGACAGATGGGTTGCACCGTATCTTGAATTATGACCATTCCACGGGCAAGATACACGAGATACGTAATAAGGACAAACAAGGGCCAACTTTGATCCGTCGTCGGATTCAAAGATTGGTTAGCAGAAGAAAGAAGTGGGGAAACATTTTTTATTTCGACAGAGCGAAGAAAGACACACTGAGAGTTAGTGTCAATAAGAATGGACCACTCAAAAGAAAGAAGAGGTTTAAACCTGGCAACGAATATTACAAGGACCCTAATGCAAAGGGGCGGAAAAGGAAAAGTGATATTGTAGGGACGGCGACTAGCGCCCGGATTCCCTCGGAACACAACGTTGTCAATAGAGAAAGAGCGGAAGAGGTATTCGATTCCAGGCTGGAATTCGATTCGAAAATCAGTTCAAGACTGGTTAGATCAGAACAATTGACTGATGGAACTGTGGAAATTCAGGTCACAGGTAACGGCGATCCTCCAATGATGGCGGCTATCGCCCGGACTCCCATTGAAGGCAGATATGTCAAGGGAGAACTACGAACGGCAGTTTTAAATGATCATACATACGAAGTCATTTTAGGCTACAAATATGTGAGTTTAGGAGACACTCGTCAATCAAGAGTCACAGCTGCAGTGCAGACAAGTGACCAAGCGAAGGAGAAGAGACAAGGAGACGAGGTTCACTTCCATCCGCAAGAGCTGAGACAAGCTCAAATGAACGATAAATCGGTAGAACCGTGTTTTAAGAAGAGACTGAAGGGAGACAATCCACCAGAACCAGGAGACTGCTTTAAACAGCAAGGACAACTCCTTAGGAAAGTAGAAAAGCGCGGATATGAGTATAAGCAACTGGTAGTACCAGCACGATATAGATTTTATATCTTAGGTATGGGACATGCTAGTGAATCTAGTGGTCAGGTCAGACAATACATCACTACGCAAAGAATCACCCACCATTATTATTGGCAGGGAATCGCAGGGGACATGGATCAATTTATCAGATCAGGTCCTGAATGTCAGAGAGGGGCATCAAATCATGGGAAAACGGAGGAAGCCACTAGTAAGGGAAACAGACCACGTATGAGGAAGAGGAGGCGTCAACATGACGGAGAATATAATACGACTGGTCCTAAGTGTGAGCTAGAGATAGGCAAACAAGTTTTACTGTTTATGCATAGTAAACAGAACAGGTTACTGATTGGATGGCACGGGCCATACGCAATGGTCGAGAAGGCATCTCGAACCAATTATAAGATTCCAGTGGAGAATCAGCTGGAAATATATAATATTATTCTGCTAAAGAGATACTTAGCCAGACACATAACTGAAGCGGCCAACTTCAGGACACGAGCAGCCACAAAGCATTTGAATAAAGGAAATCCGAACTCAGCACTGCAGCCCTATGCGGCTAGACAGTCATCTGCAGGTGTGCAGAAAATCACAACACACTCTACGAACGTAGTCGAGCAGGGGCGACAACTCTTGACTACGGTCACGATATTGAAACAGGAAAGGGAGCAGCTCTTTATAGCTGAGGCAGGAGAAGCAACTGAGGAAGATTGCGAGAAGAACGATTTGAACGAGGAGAAGGATGGTGGAAACGAGGAAGATGAGGAGGATAGTGATAGCGAGGAGATAACATCAGCCGACAATAGGGAATGTAAAATGCATCCTGACTCGCAGGAGTCTTCCCAAGCTAAGACTTCGTGTGGGGGACATATGTCACGGGACGCGAGTAAGTCTGCAATTAAATTCCTAAAACCTAATGGTAATATTTTGTCGGTAAATTTCTCACTGAATGAGTGTGTATTTCGACTTTCTATACTGATTGTCGGCACAGACATCGTTTTCATCAGTCGTGGAAAATTGACCAATTTTACAAGGAATGTTGACATAACAATAGCCATCGCTCGGCGTGAGTCTTGTAAACGTAATAACATTCACCTGTAGAAAGTCATAAATGTCGCCCAACAGGGAGACATTACATAAACAGTCCATCGCCGGACGTCGCGGGTGTGTTTACACAAAGCCAGTAATACCCAATTATTATTTTGGCTAGTAATAGAACATAATGTGCAGTCGGCGACAGAAGGCCAAGTAATTTTACAATGAGTATTGTGGTCAGTCGTTCAGACAAAGTAATATTGGATTAAAGGAGACTGAAAGTCTGAGCCAGGGACAACATGAAAGCAGTATGAATACGAAATTATAACGAGAAGAACAACACTGTACGTGCCCCAAAAGACGAACGCAGACAAGTTGTCTCGGATAAGCAAAATATGAGAGCGACCATATCAAAATAATACAGGAAATTTTACACAGTTTGAGGACGGAATGTCTGACTTTAGGAAAACAAACGAAATTTCACATGACACAGGAAGCGAACCCGAAAAATCGCCCTAGGCGATCCAGACGATATATAACCCAACTATATTCATGGCTTGGCATTGGTAAGAGAAACCATTCCGCCAACCAAGACTTGGGGTTCTAGATTTCACGAGAAAGAATCAAGACATTGTGTCAGTGAAATTCGTATAGGGACACCAAGGTTAGTGTAATATATTTTGTACTTTATCATTATTATGTCTTAACTTCATTCAGATAATATATACATATTTTCCATAAATATAACACTGTAAATACCAGTCACGTTTATTATAATATTATATTTCACACTAATAAGTACAGGTTGCAATAAACGCCATGCAAAGAATTATTATATTTGTAAGATTGCACAGTTTCCAGTAACTATAACGAAGTAAATACAAGACACTTTTATTTTGCCTCTTACATTACATGTTAAACGTGCAGTAAACACCGCACAGCCCTTTCTTATAGTGATAAGATTTCACATACAAGACACTACAGGCGTAGCATAGTTTACGGGATACTTACAAAGGGTTCATTATTTTATCCATCACAGTGGTAGAGACAGGGACCATTTGAGATACTCATCCTTAGTCTACTACGTGGTTGGCGTTAATCACAGGACAAGCTTTAGAGTAGGGCCGACCGAGATACTGCGACGACACGCATCTCACACGTAATTAACGGCAACAACCTACCAATACTCCACGGGGGTCAGAAAGGAATTTACCAGGCGGTGAAGGGTCTTTCTATCATCGACTACCCACCCAAAAAGAAAGCAGAAAATACCCAGAAGGATTGCTGCATTTCTAAATAGCTGTCCACGTGAAATTTAATGATCTGAAGTGGCAGTCGCCAACGGATGATTTTTACAACAAGTGCCTTTGAGAAATTTAATGATCTGAAGTGGCAGTCGCCAACGGATGATTTTTTACAACAAGTGCCTTTGAGAAACTATGATCAAAAGCTGCAAGAGCAGACGGGAGATTTTGTAACCCCAGTGCCTACCAAATTTATCGAGATCCTAAATTACATGCAGTAATGGACAGATTCTCCCTGTACAATTGATGCACCAACAAATACGAATATACAACATATTTCCATCATCGTCACCACATGAATAAGACACCTCGGACGCTCGGGACAATGTCAACACAGGCATTGTGAAAGACAAAAATACAAGCCGTGGACACCTGGCGAAATCGAGTGAACCGTCCAATGTTATTGTAGGCATACAAAGACTTGTCCATTGTGTTCAAACAACCAGAGTTTATTGACAGTTAGCAAGAGACCAAGAAACACAAGATATCCTTTTTGTTAGTATTTAGGAGTTACTTAAATTCATCATCATCACATAGGGTAGACTTTAGATTCATTTGTGTATTTTGCATTAACTAATATCTTTCTTCACAGGGATAGTTAATGTTATTTCTAGTTGCATTTGTATCAGTGTAATTGAATGTTGTTATATTTCAGAACATTAATAAATGTTGTAGTTGTGTTTACCAACACACGTTATCACATATATAGAGAAGGAACGAAAGTGTGCGAAAGAGACATACTGTTCTTCTTCTCTTTCTCTTCTGTTCACTCAGTGTAATAGGGGAGTGGGGGCTCGTTAGTATATAGAGGGGGAGATAGAGTGGTAGGAGGTATATGTCACGAGATCCAGAATCACTGGGGCTATATGCTGGGAATTCATCCCAAAGTCTTATATTCACCTTCTCCACTCCTGCTGCTCATCTTCAACCGGGTGCCAGGCGAATCTGAGCCATTGACAAAGCCGGCACCTCACAGATAACTCTCTTTGGTTACCCTCACAGGGGTAACTTTGTGACAGTTGGTTACTGGCGGAGCAAAATGATTGGTTTCCTCCGGTTTCGTCTTTTGCTCATACAGCCTAATTTTATTCAGTTTTTTAGCCGCCATCTTGTGTGAACTGCGTGAACAGTATAATTTATTCTGTCTCAGAGACTGGTGAACGGTGCAAGTTGATTGGTTGAAGCAAATCTGTATCTCGACATAGTGATTAACAAAGTAGTGGGTTACACTTCGTTTCACGACAGTCAGTCCGATTCTCAGTTTGTTGGACAGATGGTATCTCAGTCAGCAATAGCCAATTCTTCGTATGAAATGTATCAATTGGTCTCTTCATGGTAATGTATAATGTGGTTCTGATGTATCGAGCTCTGGGTGTTCCTTCTACCATTTCTCTCTGAAGTTACTTCTGATTATTGCTTTTATCTCTTCATATGTAGCCAGGGACCCAAAGACGCAGCAATAGAGAATGCAGTCAGCGACTCTCAGGACGAACGAGGAAGAAGAAGAAGATATGTAGCTAGAAAACTGACGCAGTCATAGTCAGATATTGAGAATACGAATAATCATATTCAGCACAGAGCTGTCCCTACTATTGACTTGTGAGACTAGGTTTTAAAGAATAAATTTAAAACTACATAAAAAAAATTATAATAATAAATAAAATAAAAACACACACACACGTATTGATTTGCAACATATTTATTTTCTTAATTTATTCACGGTCGAATGAGATTTAAAAACAAAATTGTTTCTTTCAAAAATTATTCAGATGATCTCAATAAACCTATAAATACAATACGTGCTACTTTTCATAATGCTTAGGCCCTCAGTAAAAGATATCGAATTTCTGCTTCATATGTCACACGGAAGCGAATCAAGGACAGCCACTTAATACACAAGATCACTGGGATTACAAAGACGTGGTTTTTTTTTTGGGAAGCTAATCTTTAGATACCTAAAGCTGCTGATGAGCAAATCCTAAAGGGGGGGGGGGGGGGGGGAGGAGGTCGCCTTTGCGCCTGAAACGCATTACCCACAAACATTTCGTGGCAGCAGGCAAAACTGATGAGAAAAAATCTCAAGAGGTCGACAAAAGAGAGAAGATAATATACATTGTACAAGATGAATGAAAGGGAGTTAACAACAGAAGTAATAAGTAGCACTTGTGACCGGAGTTGTAAAAATACGTGATCGCCTGCTGCAGTCGGTACGACACTTGAAGAAACAGAAGAGGAAAAAACATTTAAGAATAATAAGAAAAAGAAGAGAAAGAAGAACAGTCGATCGTATTACAATCTTCGCCTATTGATTATTCTATGTAGTAATTTCCCTCATGTTTACTGGTTCATGTAATATGTTTCATACTTTATTTTAGTTCCTTGTTGGCAAGAAAGAAAGAAAGAAAGAGCAAAGTGTAGCATCCAAATGTGTTCACAGAATCCCTTTAACTCTTTACATACATTTATTTAGAGTAAAATATCTTTACGAAGTACGGTATCCTCTTTTACTCAAACGTATTTACTACATCTTACATGCTCCCTATCTCCTACTCCTATCCGCACGCTCCCCGGTAGAGTTACCCGATTTATCTGGGATAGGGGTTCAAGACGCGTACATCCTAACCTCACTACTTCACTCCCAGCAGGGGAGAAAGATGATCACCGGATATGAACTCATAAGGTCACCATTCACGCAGCTGCGAATTCATTGCTATCCCGAGACCCGACACGTGACGCAACGCTGCTCATATTTGTAACCTCCCTCAACACGGGCTGACCTCAGCGGGCGGTGCCGCGACCTCTGCCTCCTGGTTGCCGGGTGGCAGGCGGTGATATGGGAAAGACAGAAAACAGAAGTGGTTAATGAAAGAAGAGAGGTGGTGTGAAAAGGAGAAAAGAGAGGTTATTCCTCAAAGAAGATGTGTTTCCTCTCTCTCTCTCTCTCTCTCTCTCTCTCTCTCTCTCTCTCTCTCTCTCCCCCTCTCTCTCTCTCTCTCGATAACTCTCTCTATATATATATATATATATATATATATATATATATATATATATAATATATATATATATATATATATATATATATATATATATATATGCTCAATTATTAAATGCAAAGAAATGATCGATTACTTATTACTGAAGTTAATAATGTAAATTTAAAAACACTGAAAACTGTTTTATTGCAGGACAGAAATGTAAGAAGGCAATAATGCCTCTTTCTTTATGCTGATGAAATAAAGATTTCGTTCGTTCGTTCCTTCGTTCGCTCGCTCGCTCGCTCGTTCGTTCGTTCGCTTTCTCTAGTTCCGAGGTGAACAGAGAAAAGTATGAAATATAAAGAGGTAAAAGATGAAAAGATGCTATAAAAATTAAAGCGATATATATGAATCTTCTCTTGGTAAGTAAACCAATGAAATGTATACACCAGAATGTGAGGAGGGGAAGGGAGGTATGTGGGCATATGTGGGAAGCTGTACAAGGACAAAAAAACCTACAAGGCTTGTTAAAAAAAAAAAAAGTAAAGGTAGTGTCATAGAGGATACAGCCGTAGGGGAGTGCAGTGTTAGAGACATCACTTTACTACGTCTCAGCTTTATGAGGTGAGGGTGACCGGTTTACTTCCTTAAAACATAAGTTAGAGCAGTCCCATAGCAGACACTGACGATGAAGAGTAACGTGTTTGAGACTTTACTATCCTGGGTCGGGGAAGTGGTCCCAGTTCCCTTCCTCACTGCCTTTGCCTTCCCTACGCCAGGAGCAGAGTTAGATACCCATTAGCAGCTTGTTAGGCTGCAGCTCGACGTTACCAGGTTTTAAACCCGGAACCAGGTAACTGTGCCGCGAGAGGTAAGCGCTCTAAACACAGACGCTCCCTAGTTGCCTTTACCTTCTCTAACCCAAGTGCAAAGTCCGATACCCAAATAATCGAGAACAATGAGTGATATCTGCTATGTGAGTATTATCAGACATTAGGTCAGATCTGTACATGGTTTTATAACAGGACTTTCAGGACGCACAACAGACATTAGGTCAGATCTGTATATGGTTTTATAACAGGAATCTCAGGACGCACAACAGACATTAGGTCAGATCTGTATATGGTTTTATAACAGGAATCTCAGGACGCACAACAGACATTAGGTCAGATCTGTATATGGTTTTATAACAGGACTCTCAGGACGCACAACAGACATTAGGTCAGATCTGTATATGGTTTTATAACAGGAATCTCAGGACGCACAACAGACATTAGGTCAGATCTGTATATGGTTTTATAACAGGACTCTCAGGACGCACATCAGACATTAGGTCAGATCTGTATATGGTTTTATAACAGGACTCTCAGGACGCACAACAGACATTAGGTGAGATCTGTATATGGTTTTATAACAGGACTCTCAGGACGCACAACAGACATTAGGTCAGATCTGTATATGGTTTTATAACAGGACTCTCAGGACGCACAACAGACATTAGGTCAGATCTGTATATGGTTTTATAACAGGACTCTCAGGACGCACATCAGACATTAGGTCAGATCTGTATATGGTTTTATAACAGGACTCTCAGGACGCACATCAGACATTAGGTCAGATCTGTATATGGTTTTATAACAGGACTCTCAGGACGCACATCAGACATTAGGTCAGATCTGTATATGGTTTTATAACAGGACTCTCAGGACGCACAACAGACATTAGGTCAGATCTGTATATGGTTTTATAACAGGACTCTCAGGACGCACATCAGACATTAGGTGATCTGTATATGGTTTTATAACAGGACTCTCAGGACGCACAACAGACATTAGGTCAGATCTGTATATGGTTTTATAACAGGACTCTCAGGACGCACAACAGACATTATCCCCATAATAAACCAGCAGGACATCCGGAGACAGCCCCCAGGCAGGGTTATAACCCATTTTCTTTAAAGTCGACAATTTCGAAGAGCATATACTAGTTTTTTTATCGGGTGAATATCTTATTTAACACATTTTGGAAGTCACGTATTTCTTCTCCTTTGTCTTGGGATAGTTCTTTCTCATATAGAAGTGCGCCACACAAACAATGATGCATATTACCAGCTCAACAGAAGAGAACAAGTGATAATCTTCAGAGTTCGCACGGGCCACAACAGATTGAGATACCACCTATTCAACAAGCTAAAGATAGGAACTACTGATGATTGTGACTGTGGCACCGATAAAATGACTGCTGAACGTCTGCTTCAACATGTGAAGAACAGAGAAAGCACATGTGACCATCACCACTACCATTCCTGGAAAAGCTCTATGGAGATAGAAATAGCCTCACGCGCTGACCACGGCTTTGTTTGAACATATTCAAGTTGACGTCCGAGAGTGTACAGGGAAGAAGAAGAAGGAGAAGATATAGTAGTGTAAAGCTGAGTATTGGAATAAGAATATGTACAAAGATATGGTGAAATAGAGAAAGATATGGTGAAATAGAGAAAGATATGGTGAAATAGAGAAAGATATGGTGAAATAGAGAAAGATATGGTGAAATAGAGAAAGATATGGTGAAATAGAGAAAGAGTGAAATAAAGAAGAAGTGCAAGAAATGATGATGATGATTGTTATTGTTGATAATGATGATGATTATGATGATGAAGATGAACATGATGATACATCAAGACCTACTTAGAGATAGCAATGACAAGTGTGTGGAAAAGACCTGCCTATAATTTTGACCGAGCTAAGAGCGCAGACTTAAAATTCTTCTCATTCGTTTATTTCTTTTCTTTCTGTTATTTCCCCCCCCCCCCCGCGCCCCCCCCCCCATCATGATCTGTTTTCTATTTTGTTGTTCGTTTACTTCCTTTTCTTCCACTTCCTCGTTCTTCATCTTCGACATACTCCTCTGTTTGTTTTCTTTTTACATTTATTCAAGATAAATCCCGCGCGAAAGTAAGACGGGTGACAAATCTGTTGTTTGACAAAGAAGATTCCATGTATGCATCTTACGGCAGACAGGATGCCATCGCAATACTACCACAGATTGTCTTGTGTGATGGGTTTTTACGGGGAAGAAAAGATGATCCATCTCTTGTCTTTTCTCGTCTGATGTCATCCCAACCACAAACCTCATAGACAAAGAATCGTAAGACTCTTCTACCACCATATGACAGCTGTTAGTTCAAGATGACAAGTGTGCGGGACAACACTTCGATGCTGCCATCACATAGTAGTTCAGTTTCCGGTCTCTATTGCGACTTCACGCTTTTGTCATTATGCATTATCACGTGATTTCAGCACACGAGATTGGACTCCTCAAATCATTCTGAAAGAGTAACCTGACATCCTTATCCTCAACGAAAAAAAAAAAAAAACACACACACACACACAAAACGAACAATTCTGGCAGCAGGAGTGAAAAAGATGCACACTTCCGCTAAACACCTTCGCCTCCAAACTTTCTTTATTTAACAACAAGCCAAAACAAAACTAGAAAGAAGCGCGGGAAACAGTGTCTGCTCTACCTGAGAGGGTAATCCTCCCACGCAAAATCTCACAGAAATGGTGGAAGATGAGTTCTCTATCCTTCATTCAGTCTCGTTTTTGTTATCAGCATGAATAACGGGAACCCGGGATAGCGGTTCTCAGACTGGGAGATCATGGGACAATAAACAGTGGTTCTCAGAAGATAAGGAGATCATGAGGCTTTTAATAAATAGGGATTCTCAGATTCAGAGACCATGATGCTTTTATAAACAAAGATGATGTAAACACTCCTCCACAAAATAGATTCGTTCTGTCATATTTAATATCAGCTAGTGACTAGCTCCGGTAGTCACCAAGGAGCTATGAGGATCTACTTTAGAAAACTGAGCTCTCTACAGATCTATCTTAATAAATTCACGTCTGCTTTCAGGTTTCAAACATTTGGAATACGTACACCTCTACGTAACGTTTTTCTCCAGCAGACGATCCGCTTCCTACTATTCCATCAACCGGGCGGTGGAAAATTCAACCAATCAATATTTTACCGAATGTTGATTTCACTAAGAAGAAAATAGAAATCGCGTTGCTATCTCCTGCAGCTCACAATTAGAATGAATGTTTGTAAGCTTTCTCGTGAGTTTCTCGTGGGATCCGGGGAAAATTGCATGTAATCCTCGGTAAAAATTACTGGTCTTCTAAATGACTGGTCAGAAATGTCTCTAGTTTTTTTTTTTAAATCCCCCCCCCCCCCCCCTCCTCCTCCTTCCCGCACCCTGGAGATCTGCAAAATCAACCGGTAGATTGGAGTCCACCTTTATGCCGACCCCTGTTCTATAGGAAGTATAAAAATAGGAGTTTCGCATCGTCTTGGCAAGGCGCGCTCCGTTCAATCTAGACACATGGTCTGACGGTGATATTATGGCGCATGTCCAAATAGAAAAGTCCCTGAAGTCTAGTAATATGTAATGCATCCTAATGTGATTGCAAGTACAGCATCTACAAATGGGCAGATGTACTACAGAAAGCGTTGTGGAGTCGGATTCGCGCATGTAGTTGGTTATGTTTGGACGGAGTTGGAGCTTGAGCCCGAGTAGATCTTATACAATTTCTGAAGTAAAACTGAGTCCCAGGGTGTATGTACACCCGATTAGGGTTGTGTACTCCAGTTGAGCGTCCGATTGGCAGAGTGGTTAGAGCACTGGTCTCTCGCGGCAAAGGTGCCGGGTTTGAATCACGGTACCGACACGCTCCAATCTACCCAGCTGTAAATGGGTACCTGACTTTGAGTTAGGGAAGGAAAAGGCAGCGAGGAAGGGAACTGGTAACCCCACCTCTTGATGCTGGACCTAGTATGGTGAAGTCTCTAACACTTCACTCCCCCAAGGCAGTATCTGCTATGGGACTACCTTGACCTTTATTCGTGGAGTCGGTAACGTTTGGGTGGAATCAGAGAGAAACTTCTCACCAATATATGCCTTAGCGTTAGGAATAAAGTGCAGTGTTCGACAGACCGGAATGGCGGATACGAAAATGGAGGTGAGATAAACACAGTTATTTGGATTTTCAGAACTAGAGCACGGCTGGTGCAGCATTCTCAAGTGACATTCTTTGTGTTTAATCATTGTAAAACCATATTCACCGCCATTGTCACACCCTCAGGCGATCATAAAATATCACCAGGCTGGGTGGGTTATAATGCTTAGTAAACTGTCTATTGTCAATGCTGTAATGTAAAACAATGTTATATGTCGATATGCTCCCCTGTACACTTGTCAGAACACACATATATATATACACACACACACACACACACACACACACATTCAGGGAAACACGTAATGTTTCTCAAGCGTGACTATTCCTCGGAAGAGCCCAGAACCAGAGCACATTATTTTAGCTCTGCATATCTTGAGATTTCCCCCCCCCTCCCCCCCCCCCCCCCCCCCCCCCCCCCCCCCCCCCCCCCCCTCCCCTCCCCCACCCGCCCCCCCCCCCCCCCCCCCCCCCCCCCCCCCGATGGCGGGGAATGCACAGTATGTAACGTGAACTTCCTTCTTGCTTGGGACCAGATGTGGTGATCCTTTAAATGCAAGCAAAGCTGGAGAAACTGGAGCTCATGACTTCAAGTCAACTCCTTCGGAATGGGAGAAAAGCCACAGGAAAAGCCTAGATCTACAGTGTAGATAATATAAAGAAGTCTTCAACTTGTAATTAGCTGCAAAAGAGCGAGAAGTTCAGAAGCCCTAGTTAAACAACAGCAACAACTCTTTAAACAACAAAGTGGTTTATTCGTGTTCGACGTAAGGAGTTGTCTGCCCCATTGAGTTTTCACGTAGTGTAAAAGTTCAAGGGTCGGTTCTTTCCAATTTTTTTTTTTAAAGCACGGTAAGAAAATTTAATGAGGATTAATACAATTTAAACAATTAGGACACAATTAAAAAAAAAAAAGTTCTAATGTAATGGTCCCAACAACTTGGCTCCCGTCTGAACACCAGGAAACATCGGCCCTGAATAATGACCTTTCGCCCTTCAAGAGTTATGAGTAATGTCCTGTGTTTTATTCTGTCTTTTTGGTGAGGGAATTATAGAATAATTTTCTGAATAGTAGCAGATTTGCGTTACTCAGTAGTAAATTACACACATAAAATATGTTGTATATAAAGAGACACATTAACACTTTGGAAAACCATTAAAGACGGAAAAGATTTAAGGCAAATGGACAAGACATTGCACTGACGGTTTCATACTTCATAAGGAGCGAAAAATGAATTGATGGTCATTAATGCAACAAATTAAAATAATTGGATGTCCACTGAATTTGTAATAGTTGACTGTTGCGGTTCTGTTTCGAAGTAGCTGAGATAGGTAAAGATAGTCCTGAAACTGCTGAAGGGGAGAGAATAGAGACTTCACTAATCTAGGTCCAGCATCGAGAGATAGAGTAACCAGTTTCCTGCCCTTCTTTGCTGTCTTTTCGTATCATATGATAAATAATGAAAGATTTAGCATTAATGCGAATACTTAAAAGCACGCTAAGAACTTCTGATCACCTAAACAAGAAGACAACTCAAGAGTGTTGCTGTAAGGTCAAGTTGGGTTCATTGCTTCTTGCTGGATCTATTGGTTTGCATCGCTTTTCTTTGTAGATATCACATTGTCTCTGTAGATATTACATTTTCTCTGCAGATATCACAGTTTTCTCTGTAGATATCACATTTTCTCTGAGATATTACATTTTCTCTGCAGATATCAGTTTTCTTTGCAGACATCACATTTGCTCTGTAGATATCACATTTTCTCTGTAGGTATCACCTTATATCTGTAGGTATCACTTTTTGTCTGTAGGTATCATCTTTCCTCTGTAGTTATCACCTTTGCTCTGTATGTATCACATTTTCTCTGTAGAAATCACCTTTTCTGTAGATACCACATTTTCTATGTAGATTTCATATTTACTCTGTAGATATCACATTTTCTTTGTAGATATCACATTGACTCTGTAGATATCACATTTTCTCTGTAGACATCACATTTACTCTGTAGATTTCACATTTTCTCTGTAGATACCATTGTCACAAGCAGCAAAACTCAATACTGTCCATATCAAATTCATTGCGAAGACCACATGTAATATCAGAATTAAAATCAGAGACGTCATACAAGGATCATCGACATCAACTAGAAATCAGATTTACCTGCATTGATATCAACAATAATTCCAGCTTTACCTTCATCATTATCGCCATTAAAAAATAATCAATATTACTTACTTACTTAGTCGTTCCCCTTGTACCGTGAGGTGTAGAGGTTTGGAAGAGAGAGCGCCAGACTATCCTATCGGTTGTCTTCCTCCTGGCTTGGTTCCATTCTAGTCCTCGGTCCTTCAAAGATTGTCTAATGTTGTCCTCCCAGCGGACTCTGGGTCGTCCTGGGGTCTGGATCCCTGGCTCTTTGTTTCCCATGCTTGTCGTGGTAGCCGATCTTCTCCCATTCTGCAGACATGGCCAAACCATCTTAGTTGGGACTGTTCTACTTGGGTCTGCAGGGGGTGGGATTTTAGGCCTTGACGTATCGTCTGGTTGCGGACCGTGTCTCTTCTTGTTACTTCAACCACCTTCCTCAGATACCTCATTTCTGAGGTTTGGATCTGGCTTTTGTGGGTTGTAGTCATTGCCCATGACTCGCATCCATATGTCAAGACTGGGACATAGGTGGAGCGGTATACAGCCATCTTCGTTTTCTTACCAACCTCTCTCTTGCTGAGGAATCCTCGATTTATGGCCTGAAAAAGTCTCCCAGCTGCTGCTTTTCGAGTGGCCATCTCTTCTCTGATGCCTCCCTTTCGGTCTGTCATAGCTCCGAGGTATTTAAAGTGGTCGACCTGCTCCAGGACGTATTCTCCCAGCTTCTCTTTCTTCTCGTGATATCACCATGGATTTTGTTTTAGAGCTGCTTATGACCATCCCTCTCTTCTCCAGCTCTTCCTTCCAGACTTGCAGGTTGGATTGGAGATGTGCCTCTGATTTAGCAATAAGGACAACATCAAAATAATCAATATTCATATTTCTTATTCGTTCAATCACTTGCTCATTCATCTCTCTGTTTTCTCTCTTTGTGAAGCTTGAAGCCACAGTTGTACGAGTAGCTGATCCCCTTGCAGGAAGTCTGCAGTCAATCAATCAATCAATCATTCAATACCCTTTAGCTCCCCGAGGAGCATAGGCCTTCAACAAACACATGCCAAGTCTTCCTGTCCTGTGCCATCCGCTCAAGTTCTTTCCATGTTTTCCTCACCATTTTCACCTCTGTATCCAGTTCTCTTCTCTATGTGATTTTTGCTCTACCTCTGCCTAAACATAACGACCTCAGTCCCTGTTCATACAATCGTAGACTTTTCGAATACTTTATAAGTTCTGATTATCTGCCCACCTAATGTGATTATTTTTCAGAACAAATGATATAATATCGAATGTAGGTTTAACGATGATGTTAGTACTTTTCAACATATTTTATTTCATGTTTATAATTAGATACTGTGAAAGTGGGTATGCTATTATTTTACCTTTACAACGTTGAATTCCTTGACACTGATGGGTAAAATGTATGTGAGAATAAATGGAAATCCGTATAAAAGACGAGAGAAAGGAAGGGCAGAATGTCAGACGTGCCTGCGTGCCCAATTCTCAACCCTTTGAAAATAAAGGTTGTTCGTTCGTTCGGTCTCTTTCCCAGTGGATTCCAGAACAAGGACTGTCTTGTAATGCTATCAACAGGTTTGCTCAATGTGTGTCCTTGTAGTGAAATTGACAGAGATACAACGGTAAAATACCTCCAAAGATAACATTTAAGGATAAAAACATAATGCGTAGGCTGCGAATAGTACATGATCGCCTAGACCGCGGGTCATCATCCTCCATAAAAATTGACTTGCTAGACAGGAGGGGAACGGCGGATCAAAAAGGAAAAAAATATGACTGGAAAGATTGCGTGAGACTAGAAAGGCTAAGGAGACGCAATTGGGGGGGAAACGGAGAAAAGTCACGTTTCCCAAGTTGACATAAAAAGTAAGCAACTCGACAGAAGGGACCATAGATATGTTACGCCACAGTCATTTATTGGACGCTTTTGCAATACCAAGCCCTTGATTTGAATTCAGCGGCAAAACGCAGATGTTTGGAATATTACAAAATTTAAAAAGTACTTTTTTCTTAATATTAATGTTAGGAATATAAAAATTAGCTGGCCGGATGGCCCATTCTGAGCAGTGAACTAATATGTTCTTAATTTTACAAACGGATAGATAATATTGAAGATAATGACAAAAGACAGTGTTGTTCACATCATCGACAGACTGTATTGAATCTAAAAGTGTCGCTATTTGCACACAAAAAAACACGACCTCGAGACGCAGGTGTTCAAATCTACTTAGTATGGAAGAGAAGGGATTTTGTGGTGGCTGTGTCTAAAAATAACTTTTAACGACAAAATTTTGGAGGGGAGAGAAAGGTTGGTTCAAAAATCAAGTACATTTTTGTAGAAACACAAGTAGAGACGGACAGACTAACAGATAACCATCCATACTTGACTGAAGCATGACTGAAATGACTTTAGGGTAGGAAATTTGAATTTAAAATAAACCTAGGCAGTGATTGGCCACAGTCAATCATATTATTAGCGCTCAGACGCGAAAGTGGGGCCATTCTTCAATAGTTGTTCAGTGATAGACACAGATTTTAAAGTGTGGTGATTTCCATATGAAAGAAAGTGAAAGAAGTTTAGGGACGCCATACTATAGCCAGCAGCTCAGCTGAGTTTTGCTAGCAATTCTGTGTTATTTATTCATAATCTGGTAAGATTGAAATTATTTCTTTATATGTTTTGAATATTGTTTAATGTTCGAGTGATTTGATACTGCCATATCAAAATCTAGCCTTACAAACAAGTAGGGATTTGCTCTAGACCCCCCGCCCTAGTCAGGGTCTAGGGACCAACAATGTACATAAACTCCAGCAAGGGTTAGGCAAGACAGATCAAGTGTTGAGAATAATGAAACATATTACCTATCCTCTTTTAGGGCAGAAAACTAATAAATATTTTTCAGAATCTATAGTCTGGGAGGATCTATCTGATGTAAAACCACCATGGTAAATGTGCTGTTTGGTCAGAGAGATCTGACCTGTCTGTATGATGTGGTTGTTGTGTCAGTGTTGTGTCCAGACGTGGGTAGAGAATAGATTTTGACACATGGCCCATACTTTGATTGCAGAGCTGTGAGTTTCTGTTGTCAACAAAGCAGTGTCTATTCAGTTGGTGACTTTACTCGAGTGTATCTGTGCAGTACTTGTGACAGAGACCACCATTATTGCCCGCCAGCACGGAGAGGTGGGACCACCAGATTTCAGCACCAGAGCTACAACTACAAGATGAGTGAGCCTCTGGTCTGCTGGACATTCACCAACGCTTTGTAGTTACTAATACCCCCATAAAAATTCCCACCATTTTCTGGACACTGTGTAGTCAATATAGACAGGTGTGATGAGGCCACCCCAACAGCACAAACATTAACTATCCTCCCAAGTAGATGACTACTAGAACATTTTAATAAAACTAACTAGTATAGTACATATATATGTACACTATTGCATTTATGGTATAATATTCCATGCATTTCTTTCATAATCTCTAAATCCTTTTAAGTTCTGGTCAATCTAAAAAATTGATCCAGAACAAAATAAATGTAATATAATTCTATCAAAAAATTTTACACACGTGAGTTAGTTCAGTGTATTTTAACATTTATTAATATTATTAGTCTTGTTAAATATCTGTGGGTATATCTATAACCTATTACACCACACTACATATCATAACCCTAGACACTTTACGTAGCCACATTCATTAAAAAAAAATTAAGTGTGAGGTCGTAGTGGTAGCAAGAAAGGCCTTCTGACAATTCACAACTACATTTTATCTCAGGAGCCTTCACAGCTGGCCTCATACAATTACATTTAGTAATATCACCATCATACAATACCAACAACACCACTACATATATTGGGGTCTTGTCCAGGGATAATTAGCCCAACAGTAATATTAGGATCTCCTGGTGGGAGAAATAAAAGTAGGGAAATAAATTGTAAAATTCCCTTTAACATTAAAAGTGTCCCTACAGATAAAAGTTGGTGAATCTTCACAGCCAGTAATAATTAATTAGTTAACTGGTTAGTTAGAATTAGTTAGACTATAGTCATATAGTAATTAGAAGTACTTAGTGTATTTACTGGTTAGAGATTTAGCTTGTATATTATTATATTGTCTAAAAAGTATGGCGGAGTTGGCAAAATTTAGATCAGCTGCTGTGCTCACCGCGAAGGAGATGGGAATGGATGGTCAAATTTTAATTCAATATGTAACGGCTGAATGTGATAAATATATTGAACGGGAAGAAAGGAGATTAGAAAAAGAGGCTGAAAGAAAATTAGAGGCTGAAAGGTTAGCTGAAGAGAAGAGGTTACAAATTGAGGCTGATAGAGACATTAAGAGGCTGCAGATTGAGGCAGAAGAAAAACGACAGCAAAGGGAGGCAGAAGAAAAAAGGTTGACTGCCGAAAGGGAGGCAGAAGAAAAAAAGGCCGAAAGGGAAGCAGAAGATAGAAGGTTGCAAAGGGAGCATGAATTACGACTAAGGGAGCTGGAATTACAAGGCCCGGCCCCTGAAAATGGTGCCAGCCCTTTTGCCTCAGATGCTACGCCCAGTCTGGGAGCCTCAAACTCCGCTATGGGGTTTCATTTAGACCATTTTGTTGAAAAGACGATGACATAGAGGGGTACCTGGGACGTTTTGAGTTATTAGCTACTACATATGGGTTAGAGAGAGAGAGGTGGAGCTTAAAGCTATCACAGGGATTGAGAGGTACTTCTTATGAAGTATTTGCCAAAATGAACAGGGAAGACCAAGACAATTATGACATGTTAAAGCAGGCTTTGTTATTAAGGTACGAGAAGAATGGTGAATTTTATCGTAAGAAATTTAGAAATGCCAAACTGTTGTCTGGGAGACATACCACCAATTCTCTGCTAGACTAGAAACCTATTTGGAGAAATGGACGGCTCTGGGGAAGACCCAAGATCTTAAAGAAATGATCATGATTGAGCAATTGAGAGAGTCCATGGCTCCAGACATGAGAAAATTTCTCATGGAACAAGGTGCAGAGAAGTTGGGGGAAATTTTAAATGTTGCTGAGAGGTATCAGGCAGCCCAGGCAGAGGTAAGTGGTGCTAAGAAGAAGCACATAGACAATTTTAAAGCTCCACAGCAATTTAATAAATTTGATAATAGAGAGCAGGGAAATAAAGGTAGGACAAACTTTGAGCGGCCAAGAAATGACTATCGCGACAGAAACTCACAGTTCAATGACCAAAAGTTCAATGAAAGAAAACCGTTGAACCAAGGAAAAAGATGGTGTAAATGGTGCAAGAAGGATAACCATAACACCGAATTTTGTAGAAGGAAACCTTCAAACATTGCTGCAATGAAGTCGGGGACGCAAAGATTAAAGGTTAATCCTAATGGACAACAGGAACCTTATCACCCCCCCAGTTTGTGAGGATGTTATTTGTAATGGGGTCACCATAAGGTGCCTTTATGATACAGGTTTGGATTATGATTCAGTTGTGAAGTCTAGCCTAGTGGACCCAAGTCAGTATACCACAGAAACAGTGGAAATACAAGGGGCGACTAAGGACATACCACTCATGACACTTCCCATCGCAAGGATAACGGTGAAAACTCGCTATGTGGAAGGAGAAATCAGAGCAGCAGTGATAGATGAACCAATCTACCCTCTGATATTGGGGTGTAGATACGTCTTCTTGGGGAATCCCGAGAAACCTGTGATCATGGCGACAGTGCAGACCAGGTCACAGAAGAAGGAGGAAGAAGGTGAACCTATAAATGCTCATCCAGAGGAGATGAGGAAGGCGCAGGCTGAGGATAGGACACTCAAGCCCTGTTTTAAAAAATTGCCCAAATGCCACACACCTCCGAGCAAGGGGGAATATTTCATGAAGAACAAACTATTATACAGGAAGACAGGAACTAGATCCACTGGTCACGGACAGTTAGTTCTTCCCAAGATATATAGGGCAAACTTAATAAGGAGCTTACATGTTGGAAAAGATGGTGACCATGAGAAAGTCGGTACCATCTGCCAAAAGATTGCTCGAAAATACTATTGGCCCGACGTAAATGTCGATGTTGAAAACTTTGTAGAAGCATGTGGCGTATTTCATGAGGGAACACCCACAAAGAGAAAATATGTGCAGGACCTAGAAACGCCACGGGGCAACTTTAGGCCTGAAAGGAAAAACTAATTATACTCGGGTAGACAAAGTGGAATGGGAGCCCCCTTTTCACACCCAGTCTTCACTTGAATGGATTAACATGGCCACTATGCGAAGAGTACAAAGAAGAAATTTTACCCAGGATAAGATGACAATCCCTCGGTCAGACTTATATAAACTGGAAGAACAGAAAAGAGAGCGAAGATCTCTCATAAGCAATCTTAAGTGGGGAGACAAACCCCAGAGAAAAAATTGGTAGTGGTCGATTTGTGAGTGATGATTCTAGGAAGAAAAGTCCTCATTATAAAGCTTCTAAGGGACGGGACCAGACGGGTTCCATGAAAAATACGTATGATAAATTAAAGATCCAGATGTAACTTTATTAAGGACCTGGACAGATGAGAAGGCGGAAGAGACTGTTACCTCATCGTATCAATATGTGAACGAACTGACCACTCGTTTGAAAGCTGGATGGAAACTGGCAAATGATAATTTGAAACAAGCCAGGAAGAAACATGCAGCATATTTTAATAGGAAGGCAAAGGACAGGGAACTGGCAGTCGGAGAGAAGGTGCTGCTTCTACTACCCGGAAGCCAGAATAAATTACAAATTGGTTGGCAAGGTCCATATACGGTTCTAGAGAAGGTGTCTACAACAAACTATAAAATTGACAAAAAGGGGAAGGAGAAAGTTTATCATGTAAACCTGTTAAAGAAGTATCTGGACAGACCACTCCAGGAAAGCACCCCCTTATTGACCTTGGCTATTGCAACCCAGATGCAAAAAGAACCACTCACCTCACATGAATACCCATTACATCCTTGTGAAACAGCAGCACAGGTAAAAGTCAGTAAGCACCTGACTAAAAACCAGAGGGAGAGAGTTCAAAAGGTTCTGGAGGAACATACAGATGTATTAACAGATAAACCAGGCCATACAAATTTGCTACAGTATGACATGAAACTGGTAGACTCAAACCCAATCTGTATGAGAGCCTATTCTATTCCGTTCGCGAAGGAGAAGGCATTGAAGGAAGAAATAGAGTATTTGTTGAAGGAGGGGATTATTTCGCACAGTGAATCATCTTTTAGTTCTAGTGTCGTTTTGTTGAGAAAACCGTCTGGGGAACACAGACTGTGCATAGATTACAGGAAACTGAATGCTGTCACAGAAGGACAAGTGGATCCATTACCAGACACAAAACAGTTATTTGCCAGACTGAACAAGGCAAAATACTTTTCAAAGGTGGATCTTAGTAAAGGCTATTACCAGATCCCAGTGAAGCCTGAAGTGAGACCTTATTTGGCTTTTAGCACTTCGGATGGACATTATGAATTCAATATGCTACCATTCGGACTGAAAAATGCTCCGAGTGTGTTTTCAAGGATGATGCGAAAATTGTTGGATCCCCTGAATAACCCATGTATCACGAATTTCATGGATGATATTCTCGTCGCCACAGAGACATTTGAAGAACACATTGAAGCTCTGGAGATGTTTTTTGATAGACTTCGGGAGGCGAACTTAACTGCTAGGCCAACAAAATGTTGTATTGGATGCAAAGAGTTGGAATTCTTGGGACACACTGTATATCAGGGTAATATGACCCCTGATCCTAAGAACTTGGAAAAACTACAGAGAGCACCTAGGCCACAAACAAAAAAGGACGTGCGATCATTCGTGTCGTTATGCGGATTTTATCAGAAATACATCAAAAATTTTAACGCTATTTGTGCTCCTCTGACTGATCTGACTCGCAAGGGACTTCCAGATAAAATTATTGGACTGCACAATGTGAACTAGCGTTCCAAGAGTTAAAGGAAAAACTCACTAGCAAGCCTATTCTCAAACTGCCTGATTTGACACAGGACTTTGTCTTAAGAACCGATGCAAGTAATGTAGGACTCGGAGGGGCTTTGTTGCAAAGATCATCTTCACCTGATGGGGAACTTAAACCAGTCGCTTATGCAAGCCGCAAATTGAATAAGGCGGAACAAGGATACTCCACAAGCGAAAAAGAATGTTTAGCATTAATCTGGGCAATAAAGAAGTTTCAAATCTATCTGTATGGTAGGACTTTTGTGGTGGAGACGGACCATCAGCCTCTCGTATTCTTATCTCAGGCTAAGCATGAAAACGCAAGATTGCTGAGGTGGTCTTTGTTGCTTCAACCTTATCAGTTTAGTATCCAATATATCCCAGGCAAATTGAATGTCGGTGCAGATTTCCTCAGTCGGCACCCCTGTGATCAAAATTAGAGTAGTGGCAGACGTGAGGAGTAATTTTACCTATGTGTATCGCTGGTTTTGGAACTTGCCATAGGCATGTTTTCAAGTGGGGAGATGTGTAGTGAAATTGACAGAGATACAACGGTAAAATACCTCCAAAGATAACATTTAAGGATAAAAACATAATGCGTAGGCTGCGAATAGTACATGATCGCCTAGACCGCGGGTCATCATCCTCCATAAAAATTGACTTGCTAGACAGGAGGGGAACGGCGGATCAAAAAGGAAAAAAAATATGACTGGAAAGATTGCGTGAGACTAGAAAGGCTAAGGAGACGCAATTGGGGGGGAGGGGGAGGGGGGGTGGGGGGGAGGGGGGGGGGGGGGGGGGGGAGAGGGGGGGGGGGGGGGGGGGGGGGGTGGGGGGGGGGGGGGGAAACGGAGAAAAGTCACGTTTCCCAAGTTGACATAAAAAGTAAGCAACTCGACAGAAGGGACCATAGATATGTTACGCCACAGTCATTTATTGGACGCTTTTGCAATACCAAGCCCTTGATTTGAATTCAGCGGCAAAACGCAGATGTTTGGAATATTACAAAATTTAAAAAGTACTTTTTTTCTTAATATTAATGTTAGGAATATAAAAATTAGCTGGCCGGATGGCCCATTCTGAGCAGTGAACTAATATGTTCTTAATTTTACAAACGGATAGATAATATTGAAGATAATGACAAAAGACAGTGTTGTTCACATCATCGACAGACTGTATTGAATCTATTTGCACAAAAAAACACGACCTCGAGACGCAGGTGTTCAAATCTACTTAGTATGGAAGAGAAGGGATTTTGTGGTGGCTGTGTCTAAAAATAACTTTTAACGACAAAATTTTGGAGGGGAGAGAAAGGTTGGTTCAAAAATCAAGTACATTTTTGTAGAAACACAAGTAGAGACGGACAGACTAACAGATAACCATCCATACTTGACTGAAGCATGACTGAAATGACTTTAGGGTAGGAAATTTGAATTTAAAATAAACCTAGGCAGTGATTGGCCACAGACAATCATATTATTAGCGCTCAGACGCGAAAGTGGGGCCATTCTTCAATAGTTGTTCAGTGATAGACACAGATTTTAAAGTGTGGTGATTTCCATATGAAAGAAAGTGAAAGAAGTTTAGGGACGCCATACTATAGCCAGCAGCTCAGCTGAGTTTTGCTAGCAATTCTGTGTTATTTATTCATAATCTGGTAAGATTGAAATTATTTCTTTATATGTTTTGAATATTGTTTAATGTTCGAGTGATTTGATACTGCCATATCAAAATCTAGCCTTACAAACAAGTAGGGATTTGCTCTAGACCCCCCGCCCTAGTCAGGGTCTAGGGACCAACAATGTACATAAACTCCAGCAAGGGTTAGGCAAGACAGATCAAGTGTTGAGAATAATGAAACATATTACCTATCCTCTTTTAGGGCAGAAAACTAATAAATATTTTTCAGAATCTATAGTCTGGGAGGATCTATCTGATGTAAAACCACCATGGTAAATGTGCTGTTTGGTCAGAGAGATCTGACCTGTCTGTATGATGTGGTTGTTGTGTCAGTGTTGTGTCCAGACGTGGGTAGAGAATAGATTTTGACACATGGCCCATACTTTGATTGCAGAGCTGTGAGTTTCTGTTGTCAACAAAGCAGTGTCTATTCAGTTGGTGACTTTACTCGAGTGTATCTGTGCAGTACTTGTGACAGAGACCACCATTATTGCCCGCCAGCACGGAGAGGTGGGACCACCAGATTTCAGCACCAGAGCTACAACTACAAGATGAGTGAGCCTCTGGTCTGCTGGACATTCACCAACGCTTTGTAGTTACTAATACCCCCATAAAAATTCCCACCATTTTCTGGACACTGTGTAGTCAATATAGACAGGTGTGATGAGGCCACCCCAACAGCACAAACATTAACTATCCTCCCAAGTAGATGACTACTAGAACATTTTAATAAAACTAACTAGTATAGTACATATATATGTACACTATAGCATTTATGGTATAATATTCCATGCATTTCTTTCATAATCTCTAAATCCTTTTAAGTTCTGGTCAATCTAAAAAATTGATCCAGAACAAAATAAATGTAATATAATTCTATCAAAAAATTTTACACACGTGAGTTAGTTCAGTGTATTTTAACATTTATTAATATTATTAGTCTTGTTAAATATCTGTGGGTATATCTATAACCTATTACACCACACTACATATCATAACCCTAGACACTTTACGTAGCCACATTCATTAAAAAAAAATTAAGTGTGAGGTCGTAGTGGTAGCAAGAAAGGCCTTCTGACAATTCACAACTACATTTTATCTCAGGAGCCTTCACAGCTGGCCTCATACAATTACATTTAGTAATATCACCATCATACAATACCAACAACACCACTACAGTCCTATCGCCAGCGTCTTCTTCTCAGCTCTTGTTCCACTGGCACTTGTCTGGTTCTTGTCATCAATTCCACATTTGTGACGTTGTCATACCATTTCAGTCCTTCTATTCTACGCAAGCACCCGTTTATAAAAGTCTGTAGCTTTTTTGGTTGTTGTTTTTGTTGCTCTCCGTGCCTCAGAGCCATACAATAGGACTGACTTCACATTTGAGTTGAAGATTCTTATTTTTGTGTTGGACTTGATTTCTCTTGTTCTCCATTTGTTTGCCAATGCAATGAAAGCTCCTCTTGCTTTTTGTATTCTTATTTTGATATCACTGTCTGTCCCTCCAACTTTGTCTATATTACAGCCAAGATATGTGTACGATTCTAAATCCTTTAGTGGTGTTTCTTCAAGTTCAACCCTGTTATCAAGTTCAACCTTGTTATCAAGTTCAACCTTGTTATCAAGTTCAACCTTGTTATCATTTCTTGTATTTATTCTCATAATCTTTGTTTTTTCTGCGGTAACCATTCATATAGTTTTACAGCGGTGGTTTCTGAAGCAATATGTTTTACATGATGAGGTTGTCAGCTCCATACAAAAGCTCATGTTAGTCACCTCTTACACGCCTGACGGAGTAGAGGTCCTGTTCTGTCTTTGTTTCCTTCAAGACCCCAGGGAACTACACGCAGTCTCTTATTCACTCCGGCAGGAATAATAAATTCTAGCGGTTTGAATGTGTAATGTCATTCTGCCGATGCTTAATGTCATCAAACTATTTCTGTGTCTTGCTCGGCGTCTCCTGACCTTGACATTATTCTCTTCTAATGTTTTCTATTTTTATCCATCGGGTGTCAAAATATGGACATGTTCCTAATATTATACGGACGTTTCGGGAGAATGGGGCTACGTTGCATGAAACCAGCTACATGGCACTTCATGTGCTCTTAAAATGCTGATTCTGTATCAGTTTGTTTTATAGGATGAAGTTGCACAGCCCTTCATAGTCTTCTGTTACGACATCGTTGATAGGGTACTGTGGTTGGATTTTTATTTCTTAGTTTATTTATTTGATGCGGTACCTTCAGTCTTCACGTATATACAAGTCAGCTGTAAACAACAGCGAGCTAGATTGCTTGCTTCTTATGGTCAGAGGCGGATCTACTATTAAGTTAATGAAACTTGAGCTTCAGGGCCCCCAATTCCAATTTTCTCTATAATACGTTTCTTTCCCATCCCCCAATACGTTTTTTAAATAAAAGGGGCCCCTCCAAGAGTTCAGCTTCAGGGCCCCCAAAATGTAGATCCGCCAATGCTTAGGGTAACACGTAAAACGGGCCGGGTTCAAAACCAGGTCTCGTCACACTCCAGTCTACCCAGCTGTAAACATAAGTACCTGACTCTTGAGTTAGGAAAGATAAAGGCAGCGAGAAAGGGAACTGTCATCCCACCTCATAAAGCTAAGACCTACTCTAGACGAAGTCTCCAACGCTTCACTTCTCTATGGCAGTTTCTGCAATGGGACTTATGTAGGCTAAAATACAGTCTCTGACACTTCGCTCCCCACCGGCAGTATGTGATATGGGACTGTCGTTACCTTTTAACACAAGTGTCCTAGTTTTCTGAACTTTTCATTGCGCGAAGTCCAGACTCATCTACACAAAATAGTTGAACAACGATGAAAGGCGCGTGGCAGCAGTTACATACATCTAGAGAACCTGCCGTGGAGCGGTTGGGATTGTTGTGTTGAAACAGAGCAGAGCCACGAGCGTAATAGTTTTGCGGTTAAACGTCACTGTTCACAGACGGACCTTCATTGTTGACAGAAGATTTAAGCGCACGTTTGAAGAGTTCCGCGGTATTTGATAAGCCAAACGACACGACCTCATCCTCATTTGACCTGCACTTTCCCATGTCTGTTTTTCTCCATCAGGCTTCTTGTTCAAATATTTCTTACTCTCATTCATTAGTTTCTCTGAGAATCCTCTTCGGAGATCTTCCGTTCTACTTTTGCCATTTATGTCACTGCAAGACCATCTACGACCCTCGACCTAAAGTTTGTCACGTTCACCTGTTAGACCTGAGCATTTTCCCTGGTTCAACATTGGGGCATCCATGGGCACCTGAGGGCACGCGAGGGACGCTTTCGCAGTTTGTTCACGTCAATGACTGGTTTATTCAGTGACATGTGCAAATGGCCTTTGGAATGTTGGGTCTTATGGCAGACGCCTTGAGCTCAAAGAATAAAAGATTGTTTACCAGAGTTCTACAAAGTTGTTTGCGGTGTGAGTGCAGAGAGAGGCAGGGAGACATGATTGAAGAAAGGAAAGATAGAGAAGAAAGCTTGGCACAGTCAAGAGTGAATGCAGTGGCGTAGATAACCTAATTCCCCCCTCCCTCCAAACCCCGCACGACGATAAGCGCGACTCTCAATAATTATTATCAAAGTTATTTTTAGATCTTATAACAGGTATATCATCAGCGTTTTCCTTCCCAATCATTATGGATTATGGAACCATCACTACAGCTCCCCCCCCCCCTTTCCTGGTAGCCTGCTCCATACGGATCATGGAACCATCCATATAGCTCCCCCCCCCTCCCTTCCTGGTAGCCTGCTCCAAACATTTCCATGCTATTACAACGGTAGTTTCTGTTGCAATTTATTTTACATGATGAGGTTGCTTGCCCTATGGACAACCTCAAAAGCGCCTTGTACGACATGTCTGGTGGTTCAGTAGGCCTATTCTTTCTTAGTCTTTTCAGATACCCTTGGCAACTACACAGGGCAAAAGGGGTATCTAGTAACAATCTGGTCACAACACAACCAACAGGTAGTAAGAAAGTCTTGTAGTTATGATGCTTGCACAAAATATTCTCAACGAAAAGTGCGGTCTAATTTTCACAATAATCACTAATGTAACTTGGTGACTTTTTTTTCCCCTCAATAGTAGTTAATACTTTATGTAAAAAGAAAAAGGTAAAGGAACCCGTTACACGCCCATTGAGGCATATTGGGAATATGGTGTTAGGCCCATATTATCTTGACCGTCGGCACACTTGGGGCGATATGGTCGGCATCACGCCGGCCGCCTTAACCTTCCCAGACTTGCTCTGGTACCCATTTGATACTTTATGTGCCAGACTCAAATTCAAGATAACATAACGGCAAATATTACGTTTTGAAGAACAGAATGAATGACAGTTCTTACAAATGCATTTGCCGTGTATTTGTTTGTTCTTTTCTTTATTATTTGAAAATACTATACTATTTAACGTCATTTATACTATTTAACGTCATTTATACTATTTAACGTCATTTATACTATTTAACGTCTTACTATTCGATCAAAGGAAAAACAAAAATACTTAGCAGTCGTCATATTCCTGCTTTGTCTCATCAGAGACACCCGGGAACGATACGGGATATGAAGTATAGATTACTGACAACACTCTACTCATTCACGTCACACACTGCTCACAATAAGCACAAAAATATCGATGGAAACCTTGGATAAATTCACAAACCGAATAAAGCAGTAAGTGACATAATATTTTTGCAAGATTTGACCGACCACTAAAATTTCAATCAACACGCATGACTTCGGTGGATTTTTGCATTCAAAGCCGAAGAGCCGTATATACGTAATTTTCGTCACGGGTACGTAAACTCCAGCTGGGTCAGTGGGATCAGTAAACACCAGCTGTGAGAAACAATTCAGTGCCTTGGTATATCACTCATACTTGAAACTAAGCTAACGGTTTCTCCCCGAATAAAGAAACACACTTTTCTCGCAAGCGTCCGCTTTGGCAAAGTAGTTGGTACGCTTGCCTGTCGTGGCAAAAGTTCCTGGTTCAAAACTTGGTGACGTCACGCTACATTCCACACAGCTGAAAGAGGTACTGACTCTGCTCTTGAGTTAGAGGCCGGGGTCATGTCACTCAAAGAAGTACATCATACAATCAATAAAATACATCGTTAAACTATAGACACCATTTACAAATTTGTTTGAATTCTGTCTTGACTACTTCCCTTCTGTCTTACGTAATGCAAAAGTGCAACATAATCCATGACGCCGTGATCATGTGAATCAAAGAGGTACGTCATACAATCATTAAAATACATATAGATATCATTTACAAATTTTTCTTAATTCTGTCTTGACTACTTCCCTTCTGTCTTACGTAATGCCAAAAGTGCAACATAATCCATGACGCCGTGATCATGTGAATCAAAGAAGTACGTCATACAACCAGTAAATACATATAGATATCATTTACAAATTGTTCTTAATTCTGTCTTGATTACTTCCCTTCTGTCTTACGTAATGCCAAAAGTGCAACATAATCCATGACGCCGTGGTCATGTAAATCAAAGAACGTCATACAAACAGTAAAATACATAGTTAGACTATAGAAATCATTTACAACATTTTCTTAATTCTGTCTTGATTACTTCCTTTCTGTCTGTAGTAATGCCAAAATTAGTTTCCCTTTAAAGATATTACATCAACGAAATTTTAATTAGAGCGAAGGGAACTAAGAAAGCGAAGAAGCAGTGGAAGAAGAAGAAGAAGAGGGAGAAGAAGACGAAATCTTTGGCATCCACTATTTAAAAGCTAAGCCCTGAAAAGGAATGTAAGCTCTTATAGCGCAGTTCTGACTATGACTTCTAGCTGCGTCATGCTGTTCAGGATTGTTCATGTTATTATCAGCACAGGGTTTTCAGTACCAGGATTAAAGTATCAGCAGGTATTTTAAAGTCAATGCTAATATTAATATTAAATATTATAGTAATTTACATAACACCAAACTGCTAGTAACTCAACGATTAATATAAGTTTAACATACCATTCAGACACAGTATTACGGATCTGAGCTTATCACTTATGCACGTCTGCTTACAACCATGTCAGCTCGTTTTTATCAGATATGGGTTATGGCTATGTGGCTGCGACAAGCGTGTGTTAGTCCGCTGGACATCTTTTCAGCTACGAAATTTTGAGAGCCTAAAGTTTAGTTCTTTTTTAATATAAAATTTAGCTTCGTTTTGCCGGGGCGTGTCCAGTTCAACCTAGTCGGTTATATTAGGGCGCATATCCATATATAACAGACCTGTAGGTCGCAGATAAGTTATCGAATCTGAGTGGCTTTATGTACCTAATCTAGATCTAACTCTTTGTGTCTCAAAGGTCCGAGTCGGCGTTATTTTTTCTTCTTGTAACTTCCGTGGGATTTCAATGCTGTTGTGCGATTTTCCCTATAAAAACATGATTTCCCCGTCACATACCCAAGATAATGATTTCCCACTGCCATAATTACAGGTATTTGCCGTTGCTGTTCAAATCCCAAAATAATTTTTCATTTCGGGGCATTAATCATAAAGGTATAGCAGAATTACTGGTGTACAATTCATAATTTATTATAAATACATTAGTTTACGTGGCAATTCCAGCGTGACTTTGCCCATGTCGCTACAATATCGAGCGAGAGAAAGATAGATATAATGTAACAATGAAATAACGAGGCAGAGAAAGATATATATAGTGACGTAGAAATGAGGTAGCCTGGCAGAGAAAGATAAATAGAGATGTGACAATTAAATAAAGAAGAGGAGAAAGGTAAACAGTGATGCAAAATTTACATAACTGAGCAGAGAAAGATAAATGGTGATGTAACACTGAAATAACGGAACAGAGAAAGATAAATGGTGATGTAACACTGAAAAAAAGGAACAGAGAAAGATAAATGGTGATGTAAGACTGAAAGAACGGAACAGAGAAAGATAAATAGGGACATAACACTGAAATAACGGGAGAGAGAAAGATAAATGGTGATGTAACACTGAAATAATGGAACAGAGATAGATAAATAGTGAGATAACAATGAAAAAAACGGGGTAGAGAAAGATAAATGGTGATGTAACACTGAAATAACGGAGCAGAGAAAGATAAATAGTGATGTAACACTGAAAACACGGAGCAGAAAAATATAAATAGTGACATAATACTGAAATAACGGAACAGGGAAAGATAAATAGTGATGTAACACTGAAATAACGGAGCAGAGAAAGATAAATAGTGATGTAACACTGAAGTAACGGAACAGAGAAAGATAGACAGCGATGTAACACTGAAATAACGGAACAGAGAAAGATAAACATTGGCGTAACACAGAAATGGCGGAACAGAGAAAGATAGACAGTGATGTAACACTGAATAAACGGGGCAGAGAAAGATAAATGGTGATGTAACACTGAAATAACGGAGCAGAGAAAGATAAATAGTGATGTAACACTGAAGTAACGGAACAGAGAAAGATAAATGGTGATGTAACACTGAAATAACGGAGCAGAGAAAGATAAATAGTGATGTAACACTGAAGTAACGGAACAGAGAAAGATAGACAGTGATGTAACACTGAAATAACGGGGCATAGAAAGATAAATAATGATTTAACACTGAAGTAACGGAACAGAGAAAGATAGACAGTGATGTAACACTGAATAAACGGGGCAGAGAAAGATAAATAGTGACATAATACTGAAATAACGGAGCAGAGAAAGATAAATAGTGGCATAATACCGAAATAACGGGACAGAGAAAGATAAATGGTGACGTAACACTGAAATAACGGAACAGAGATAGATAAATAGTGAGATAACAATAAAAAACGGGGTAGAGAAAGATAAATGGTGATGTAACACTGAAATAACGGAACAGAGAAAGATAAATAGTGATGTAACACTGAAATAACGGAACAGAGAAAGATAAATAGTGATGTAACACTGAAATAACGGGGCAGAGAAAGATAAATAGTGATGTAACACTGACATAACGGGACAAAGAAAGATAAATAGTGATGTAACACTGAAATAACGGAACAGAGAAAGATAGACAGTGATGTAACACTGAAACAACGGGGCAGAGAAAGATAAATAGTGATGTGACACTGAAATAACGGGGCAGAGAAAGATAAATAGTGATGTAACACTGAAATAACGGAACAGAGAAAGATAAACATTGGCGTAACACAGAAATGGCGGAACAGAGAAAGATGATAACATAAAATTTGAATAGTGGGTTAGAGAAGCATTGTGTAATAATGTTTCACAACTAGGGGAATTCACCCGTGTGTTACCGGGGCCCGAAAGGGGAGCAAAGAATAGTAACACTGTTCCCTTCCATGCATGTCGTAGAAAACGACTAAGGAGGGTTGGGCATGGGGCTGGTTACCCCATCCTGTAAAAAAATTTAAACCACAAAAAATTTCAACAAATATGGACAAGTCAAATAAGGAAAATAAAACACAGCCATCCAAGACAGGGGACGGTCCTCTCGCAGGGAGGCGTATGATGCAACACAGAAAAAGCCGGAAGGAGTCGGTGCTGCTGACCAACCTTCTTTCTTCTAGGAGAACTTCCAGATTTGGCACCTGGAATGTTCGGACATTAAACGCACAAGGGAAAGTGGCACAAGAAGCAGCAGAAATGAGGGAATATAAAATCGAGGTTCTGGGAATGTGTGAAACAAAGTGAAAGGGGGTAGACAGGAAGAAACTCATCACAGGTGAATTGGTGCTGTCCTCAGGACATGAAGACGAAAGTTCACACCACAGTGAAGGGGTAGCTCTTATGTTATCTAAAGAAGCACAGAAAGCACTCATTGAATGGGAAGCTGTTGGACCTAGAATAATAACAGCCACTTTTAAAACAGCTAAAAAGAAAATACATGCAAATGTCATCCAATGTTATGCACCAACTAATGACAAAGAAGAGTCGGTGAAAGAAGCATTTTATACTAGACTACAGGAAATTATGGATAAAGTAAAAAGAAGAGACATCACAATTTTGATGGGTGACATGAATGCAAAGATAGGTACAGTCAATACCGGATTTGAAGAAGTCATGGGAAAACATGGGCTAGGAATAATGAATGAAAATGGGGAACTATTCACAAATTTCTGTGTTTCAAATCAACTGGCTATAGGAGGAAGCATGTTTCCACATAAGGGAATACACAAGGCAACATGGATATCACCAGACCATAGAACAGAAAATCAGATTGATCATATATGCATAAACAAGAAGTTTAGATCATCATTGCAGGATGTAAAGGTATATAGAGGAGCAGATGTGGCATCAGATCACCACCTTCTGATAGCCAAAGTAAAAATGAAACTCAAGAGATATGCAACAATGCAAAATTATAGACAACAATTTAATGTAGGACATCTAAGAAATCAAGAAACAAGAGACAAATTTGTGGTCACAGTATCCAACAAATTCCAAGTGCTCCAACAGCTGGAAGATGTAGAGAATACAGAAGACTATTGGCAACAGGTCAAAACTGTATGGAATGAGACATGTGAAGAAATACTGGGGAAAAGGGAAAGACAACAAAAAGCATGGATAACAACAGAAATCATCAATAAGATAAAAGACAAGAAAAACAAGAAAGCAGATTTAAACACAAGCAAAACCAGAAGTTCCAAAGCCAAGGCTCAAGAAGTGTACACAGAAGCAAACAAAGAAGTAAAAAGAAGTATCAAAAGAGACAAGAGGAAGTATATTGAGGAGTTGGCAAGAGAGGCAGAAGATGCTGCAGCCAAAGGAAATATGAGAGAACTGTATAGCAGCACAAAGAAGCTAACAGGGAAATACAAGCAGACAAGTTGCCTCATAAAAGACAAGAATAGGAAACTGCTCAGCAATATACAAGAGCAAATGAAGAGGTGGACAGAATATTTTGGTGACCTTCTCAATAGACCAGCTCCACAAAACCCCCCAGACATCCAGCCAGCAGAAGAAGAGCTACAAATTAACGGTGAAAGACCAACGAAGGAAGAAATAAAGAAAGCCATAAAGCGTCTAAGAGATAGAAAAGCGGCTGGACCTGATGGCATTCCAGCAGAGGCCATAAAAGCAGATATCGACACGGCTACAGAGATGTTACATAAACTACGTGGTAAAGTCTGGGAAAAGGAAGAGATACCAGCAGAATGGAAGGAAGGATATCTGGTTAAGTTGCCTAAGAAGGGAAATTTACAAGAGTGCACAAATTATAGAGGAATAATGTTACTATCAGTGCCAGGAAAAGTATTAAACAGGATTATCCTTGAGAGATTAAAAGAGTCCATAGACAAGAAACTGAGAGATGAACAAGCAGGTTTTCGACAAAACAGATCATGTACAGACCAGATAGCCACTTTGAGAATAATAGTTGAACAAAGTCTGGAATGGAATTCACCACTATACCTTGTACATCGGATTTGTGGACTATGAAAAGGCATTTGACAGTGTAGACAGAGAATCACTTTGGAAATTGATGAGGCATTATGGAGTTCCCCTGAATATCATTAATTTAATAAAGAAAACATATGAAGACATGACATGCAGAGTTCTTCACGAAGGACAGCTTACAGAACCGTTTGGGATAAGAACAGGAGTGCGACAGGGATGCCTCTTGTCTCCATTTCTTTTCTTACTAGCAATAGACTGGGTTATGAGATCATCGACAACACACAACAGAAATGGAATCCAGTGGACTCTGACTGAGCAGTTGGATGATCTGGATTTTGCTGATGACTTGGCTCTTCTGTCCCATAACCGTAATCAGATGCAGGACAAATTGAAAACACTCGATGAGAGGTCACAGCAATTGGGTCTGAAAATACACAGGGAAAAGACAAAAATAATGAGAATAAATACAGGTAATGATAACAGGGTTGAACTTGAAGAAACACCAATACGAGATGTAGAATCATACACATATCTTGGCAGAAATATAGACAAAGTTGGAGGGACAGACAGCGATATCAAAATAAGAATACAAAAGGCAAGAGGAGCTTTCATTGCATTGGGAAATATATGGAGATCAAGAGAAATCGGATCCAACACGAAAATACAATCTTCAACTCAAATGTGAAGTCAGTCCTATTGTATGGCTCTGAGACAACAACCAAAAAGCTACAGACTTTCATAAATGGGTGCTTGCGTAGAATAGAGATATTAAAATGGTATGACAAGGTTACCAACGTGGAACTGATGACAAGAACTAGACAAGTGCCAGTGGAACAAGAGATGAGAAGAAGACGATGGCGATAGATAGGACACACACTGAGGAAACCTGTTGATAGCATTACAAGGCAGTCTTTGTTCTGGAACCCCCAGGGCAAGAGAGGCAGAGGTAGACCAAGAAGCACATAGAGAAGAGAGCTGGAGACAGAGGTGAAGGTGATGAGGAGAACGTGGAAAGAACTTGAGATGATGGCACGTGATAGGAGGACTTGGCATGTGTTTGTTGAAGGCCTATGCTCCTTTGGGAGTGGAGGGTTATGATGAAACTAGGGGAATTCCTGGAAGTGTGTGGACGATTTCAAGTCAATGAGGATGTAATTAGCCTCACAGACAGAGGTTTACTTTCACATGTGTTTTGTAGCATTGTGCACAGCTGGTGGTCATATAAGGGTGATTCCAGATATGCCTCCCATACATAACCGGGGAGACAAAAATAGAGATACAACACTGGAATAACCGGAAGAGAAAAATAGTGATACAACACTGGAATAACCGGGGAGACAAAAATAGTGATACAACACTGGAATAAACGGGGAGACAAAAATAGAGATACAACACTGGAATAGTCGGGGAGAGAGAAATAGTGATACAACACTGGAATAGTCGGGGAGACAAAAATAGTGATACAACACTGGAATAGTCGGGGAGAAAGAGGTAATGATGAAAAACTAAAAATAGATGAGACAGCATCAAAAGAGGAAAGACAGATGAAGAGACCTGAAAATAAAGATACTTACATAATGTGAGTGTTATCACGAGACGTATGAGATACAATAGTTCTACATTTTAGACAGGAAATAGTCAATAAAACGAGGAATAATATTAAATTGGATACTAGTTCTCTCTGCTATTCATTTAACAAATAACACATTGTAATCCTGTGCTCATATGATGCATTACATTATACCGGGTGAATGAAACGTCACTTCCTATTTTTAAATTGTTATATCTTCACTCCAATAAAATAATTTAAATAAAGAGAATTTAATGCCATTTTATGTAGTACAATATAATGCCACATGAACGTTACAGCTCACGTTGAAATCCGACCTGTTCAACATATGACTTCAAAGCGGCAGGAATTTTCCTTATCTGTTGTAAAGTTCTTTTATTGCCCATTTTAAATTTTATTAAATTGTTTTTATTTTGTCTAAAAAAAAATAAAAAATAAATAAATGTTAATCAAATCGCACGCTATTGCTCATTTTGGCACTTGTTTCATGTATATTTAATTGATTCAACTGAGGATATAAAAATGTAAAAATACGGAGTAATTTGTTTCAATTACCCTGTAGAGTAATTTACTTTATAGGCCCGTTCGTATATATGCATTGTCGTGGAATATTCTAATCCACATATATAAATTATTAGGTAAATATGAAGCCTAACAAATAAAATTAATAAAGAAAAGAGCAATGGTAAAATAACAGTGCTGTCACAAAGAAGGTACTCGAAATCCCCCTTGTTTTCTGCTTCGTCTGCAAATTGTAACGCTTTCACGTTGATAGTAAAAGCTTACTGTATTATACCCGCTTTCTTCAATGAAACGTGTGCTGTATTTCTTGGAAAAACATTGAGAGGCAGACTGCGTAATGACCTAAATTAATCCTAACATTAATTATACTGCGTTACCAAAACGAACGAACAGATGGACTCAAATAGAAAGAGAGAGGGGCGAATAAAATCAGGAACGCATGCAAAATTAAACACGCGTCTCGCTATTAATGCCACCCCCAACAAGCGTAACGCGATACACAATTACTACTATCACGCGTGTTAGGCTACATGCACTAACTTTTTCGGACGAACAGTGATAAAATCCATTACCCATCCCAGAGTTAGGTTTTAAAATCCTGAAAAACGCTTATAAGGAAAGATGACAATAGATGGGTTTACGTTTGAAAACATTACAGTACCCAGACAGCACATCTTCGAAACAGGAGGTAGAAGAAATTGCATATTTTGAACGCAGCCACGTAGCTCTTTTAAATTTGGATATTTGGGTTCCTTAGGGCTTGCTGACAAAGAATATGTAAAACGTTACGCAAATAGTCCAGGAATTAATAAATTATAACCAAAATAAAATAGTGGGGATGCCTGACAACATGAAATCATTTCTGCTCATAAAATTTTTTTATAACGTGTTTGAAAAAACCTTACGTTACAGAAATAGCCTACCATGTAAACTCCAAATTGATTGGAGCGCAACAAATGAAAGACTAACCACGATTGGTCGGGCTATAAATACTATCTATCGTTGTTAGGGGAGACGTGGAAAGGTAACATTTTTTCAAACACTTGTCGAAACGTGGCTCCATTGGCTAGACTCGCTGATATACTCACTTAGGAGCGTTAGTTCGAGACCACTAGTGCAAATAAGCTTGATAAAGCAACAGTGCGTTGAAGCCAGCTCATATTTGTGTTAAATAAAAGCCTGGAACATAAGCAGATGGGAATTTGTGCCAGTATTTTGTGCCAGAATTCATTGCTAATCAACGTATCTGTGTTTGTTTCCATGAATTGTGGTAAGCTTGAAACATTCAGTATCTTTTAATGAAAATTGAATGTGAATTGTTAATTTATGCCTGTATATATGTGTAGTTCAGTAGCAAACATGATATAAAGCCTATAATGCTCCAGCCTGAACAGAAGGTGTCGGAGGAAAGTAAAACTGCATGGAATGGCCAAACAGTACACTGACACCTAGATTATTGATTAGACAGAAATAATGCTGGAAGTGCAGAGGCGTAGTAACCATTAAGGAGGTAAATACTGGTATAAAGTATTTCAGATGAAGCTGACAGTTGGCCTAACGCTCTGAACTCAATGTTTGTGATGTATTGTGATCAGTGTAAAAAGAGAGTATAAGTTAGTTATGAAGTAGAAGGTACATCCTTCTTGTTTACAGGGACCGTGGTCTTGATGGTATTGAGCAGCACCTGGTCAGAGCTTTGCTGAATCCAGAGTCGGACAGCATACTCCTTGGTCCATTTAGCTATCAGTGAGGTGTCTCCAGAGCCGAGGGGAGAGTCGAACAGAGGAGTCTGTTCCTGCCGCCATCACGCCAGATAAGCTGATGTGGCCAGCTGAGCTCAAAATTATGTACCCCCAGCTTAAAATGACCTTGTAAAAATAACATTAAGAGGGGAATTAAATTGTGTTAATATCAGGAACTGAGAACATCTCCAATAATAGTTCCCCTAAAGACAAACTATTGAAGTCATGATGACAAATACCAACAGAGCTTGAACAAAACAAAACCAGTATTACCTCATATTACTACTACACAACTGACACACATAGGATACTTTTAATAATATATGTCACTACTATATTCATATTGATAAATTCTGTACATATAACTTGTAATTTCGATTGATTGTGATTCCTGGTTCCCTTTGTAGTTGAATCAGGACACATATTCATTCATGCCAGCAATGAATACATATTGTTATTTGAAAAGTTATCAGTGACTCCTTTAAGATATCCTTGTAGAGTGTTTTATGTATGTGAGTGTCTCAGTGTTGTCAGGTGTGGTGGAATAAATTAAATTGTTTATCCGTCTGTTGTTGTTGTGACTTACACTTCATCATACACATACCCTAGACATACAACGTAGTCATCACACTATTCCAGAATAATTCTGACTGAGATATATATATATATATATGTGGCAGCAAGTAAGGTTATCTATAATACACTACACTTATTAGATATAGATACCTTCACAGCTGATCTCAGTCAGTACACTAAGTCCCCTATAAATATTTATAACATCCCACTTCACCACATATATTGGGGTCTCGCTCTTGGGATTTTGAATCTTTCCCTATTAAAAATATTGGGGGTAATTCACTTCAGGGAATATAAGAATTAAAAGGTATCCTTGGGTGGAATTAAATAAGGTTGAGCTCACGGTGCCTGTGTTGTCCATTAGATATATTTAGAGATTAAATTGTTGGTTAGACATTGTAGAAATTTACCTGATAGACAATGGCGGACCTGGCCAAGTTTCGATCTGCTGCTGTACAGACTGCAAAAGAGTTAGGATTAGATGGGCAAGTTATGGTTGCCTATGTCACTACGGAATGTGACAAATTTATTGAACGCGAAGAAAGAAGATTAGAAAAAGAGGCCGAAAGAAAGTTAGAGGCTGAGACTAAGAGGTTGCAAGCTGAGGCTGAGACTAAGAGGTTGCAGATTGAGGCTGACAAAGAGGCGAAGGCATTGGAAGCCGAGGAAAGAAGACAGGCTGCAGAAAGGGAAGAGAAGAAATTAGCTGCAGAAAGGGAAGACAAGAGATTAGCTGCAGAAAGGGAAGCAGAAGATAAGAGATTACAAAGGGAACATGAGTTACGGCTAAGGGAGTTTGAGTTTCAGGGCCATGCTCCTGAAAATGGTGCCAGTCCCTTTGCCTCTGATGCCACTGCTAGTCAAGGAGCCTCAACCTCAGCTATGAATTTTCATTTAGATCATTTTGTTGAGAAAGACGATGATATAGAGAGCTACCTAAATAGGTATGAACTATTAGCTACCACGTATGGGTTAGAGAGAGAAAGGTGGAGCTTAAAGTTATCTCAGGGACTTCGTGGGGCAGCTTATGAAGTTTTTGCAAAAATGAGCAGAGGTGATCAGGAAAATTATGACATGCTAAAGCAGGCTCTTTTGTTAAGGTATGAAAAGAATGCAGAGTTTTATAGGAAAAAATTTAGGAATGCTAAACTACTGTCAGGTGAAACCTATCACCAGTTCTCTGCACGAATAGAGACATACTTGGAGAAATGGACTTCTCTGGGGAAAACCCAAGATCTAAAGGAAATGGTCCTTATAGAGCAATTAAGAGAGTCCATGGCTCCAGACCTGAGAAAGTTTCTCATGGAACAAGGTGCAGAGAGGCTGGATGAGTTGCTAAATGTTGCTGAAAGGTATCAAGCAGCTCAAGCAGAGGTAACAGGTAATAAAAAGAAACAAGTGGATAACTTTAGGGCACCACAGAACTTTAATAAATTTGATCCTAGGGATCAAAATAAAGGTAAGCACCAATTTGATAGGCCACGGTATGAAAATAAAAATAAATTCCCACAATTCGATGAACGGAAATATGATGAAAGAAAATCTTTCAACCAAGGAAAAAGGTGGTGTAAAAATTGTCAGATGGACAATCATGACACTGACCGTTGCAGAAGGAAACCTGTGTATATGGCAACCCTTCAGGTCAGGTCGACCTCAAGACAGGAGGAGGATATTATGTTAGATACCACTCCAGAAGAGATGAGGAAGGCACAGGCTGGGGATAAAACACTCAAGCCTTGTTTCAGAAAATTGTCAACTTGTCATACAACTCCAGGCAAGGGAGATTTTTACATGAAAAACAAGTTGATGTATAGGAAGACTGGAGCTAGATCCAAAGGTCACGGACAGCTGGTACTTCCTAAAAGATATAGGGCAGACTTAATAAGGAGCTTACATGTGAAACCAGATGGGGACCATGAGAAGATAGGTACCATCATTCAAAAGGTGGCTCACAATTATTATTGGCCCAAAGCAAGATGGGACATTGAGAATTTTGTAGAAAGGTGTAGCATAGCACATGAGGGAACACCCACAAGTGGGAACATGGATCAGGACCTGGACACGCCACGGGGCAAAATTAGGCCTGATAATAAAAAGAAAAATAGATTTGATAAAGTGGACCAAATGGAATGGGAAGCCCCTTTTCACGGACAAGCTTCACTTAACTGTTTTACAATGGCCACTATGCGGAGAGTGCAAAAAGATGTCTTACCCCAGGATAAGCCGACAATCCCTCAATCGGACTTAAACAAACTGGAGGAAGAGGATGTAGAGAGGAAATCTCTCATCAAGAATTTTAAGTGGGGAGACAGCCCCAAAAGAAAAATTGGTAGCGGTCGTTTTGTGAATGATAATTCTGGGAGGAAAAATCATCACTATAAAGCTTCGAGTGGAAGAGACCATACCGGTGCATGGACAAATAGGTCCACACAATTAAAGGTCCATATGTAGCTTTGTTAAGAACGTGGACTGATGAAAAGGCAGAGGAAAACATTACATCTTCATACCAATATGTGAATGAGCTGACCACGCGTTTGAAAACTGGCTGGAAACTTGCCAATGAAAATTTAAAACAAGCCAGGAAGAAACATGCTGCCTATTATAACAGGAAGGCGAAAGACAGAGATTTGGCTGTGGGAGAGAAGGTACTGCTTCTTTTGCCCGGGAGTCAGAATAAGTTACAAATTGGATGGCAGGGTCCATATACAGTTTTAGAGAAGGTATCTAGAACAAATTATAAGATAGATAAGAAGGGGAAAGAAAAAATCTATCATGTGAATCTCCTGAAGAAATATTTGGAAAGAGAACATCAGGAAGAGACACACTTGTTGACCTTGTCCATCGCCATGGAGATGAAAAAGGAACCACTTTCATCATTTGAATATCCATTACACCCCTGTGAGACAGTAGCACAGGTGAAAATCAGTACACATTTAACGAAAACTCAGAAAGAGAGAGTGCAACAGGTTCTAAATAATCATGCAGAGGTGTTAACAGACCGACCAGGGCATACAAACCTATTGGAATATGATATGAAACTGATAGACCCCACACCTGTCTGTATGAAACCATATTCGATTCCGTTTGCTAAGGAGAAAGCTTTGAAGGAAGAGATAGACTATCTGTTGAAGGAAGGAATTATTTCGCACAGTGAATCCTCATATAGTTCCGGTGTGGTACTCTTAAGGAAGCCCTCTGGAGAACATAGACTCTGTATAGATTACAGGAGACTGAATGCTATTACAGAAGGACAGGTGGATCCATTGCCGGATACAACTCAGCTGTTTGCCAGACTAAATAAAGCTAAATATTTCTCAAAAGTGGATTTGAGTAAAGGATACTATCAGATTCCAGTAAAGCCTGAGGTTAGACCATACCTAGCCTTTAGTACCTCAGAAGGACACTATGAGTTTAATAGATTGCCATTTGGATTGAAGAATGCGCCTAGTGTCTTCTCTAGAATGATGAGAAAATTATTGGACCCTCTGAATAATCCATGTATAACAAATTTCATGGATGATATCCTGATAGCAACAGAAACATTTGAGGAACACATTGACTCTCTGAACATGCTGTTTGATCGACTTAGGGGGGCAAATTTAACAGCCCGACCAACCAAATGTTGCGTTGGATGTAAAGAATTGGAATTTTTGGGACACACAGTTTATCAGGGAAACATGACCCCTGACCCAAAGAATTTAGAGAAACTACAGAAAGCCCCGAGACCACAAACCAAGAAGGACGTGAGATCCTTTGTCTCATTATGTGGTTTCTACCAGAAGTATATCAAAAACTTTAATTCCATATGTGCACCGTTAACTGAATTGACACGTAAAGGACATCCAGATCGCATTACATGGACACCACAATGTGAAATGACTTACCAAGAATTGAAGGAAAAGCTCACAAGTAAACCCATTTTGAAATTACCTGACTTAAGTCAAGAATTCATAGTAAGGACGGATGCAAGTAATATTGGGTTAGGTGCAACTCTACTACAGAAATCAGATGCATTGGATGGGGAATTAAACCCAGTGGCATATGCTAGCAGAAAGTTGAATAAAGCTGAAATCAACTACTCAACTAGCGAAAAAGAATGTCTTGCAGTAATATGGGCGATAAAGAAATTCAATATTTATCTATATGGGAAGGCATTTAAGTTGCAAACAGACCACAAACCTTTATCGTTTCTAGCACAGGCTAGGCATGAGAACTCCAGGTTACTCCGATGGTCTTTACTTTTGGCTCCATATAATTTTAGCATTGAGTATATATCTGGAAAAACCAATTTGGGAGCGGATTTTTTAAGCCGCCATCCGTGTGATGAGAATCACCGTAAACCCCAGAAATAATAATAAATTTCTCTATGTGTATATAGAATAAAGGACTGACATATAATGTCTGTTTTAAGAGGGGAGGTGTCGTGGAATATTCTAATCCACATATATAAATTATTAGGTAAATATGAAGCCTAACAAATAAAATTAATAAAGAAAAGAGCAATGGTAAAATAACAGTGCTGTCACAAAGAAGGTACTCGAAATCCCCCTTGTTTTCTGCTTCGTCTGCAAATTGTAACGCTTTCACGTTGATAGTAAAAGCTTACTGTATTATACCCGCTTTCTTCAATGAAACGTGTGCTGTATTTCTTGGAAAAACATTGAGAGGCAGACTGCGTAATGACCTAAATTAATCCTAACATTAATTATACTGCGTTACCAAAACGAACGAACAGATGGACTCAAATAGAAAGAGAGAGGGGCGAATAAAATCAGGAACGCATGCAAAATTAAACACGCGTCTCGCTATTAATGCCACCCCCAACAAGCGTAACGCGATACACAATTACTACTATCACGCGTGTTAGGCTACATGCACTAACTTTTTCGGACGAACAGTGATAAAATCCATTACCCATCCCAGAGTTAGGTTTTAAAATCCTGAAAAACGCTTATAAGGAAAGATGACAATAGATGGGTTTACGTTTGAAAACATTACAGTACCCAGACAGCACATCTTCGAAACAGGAGGTAGAAGAAATTGCATATTTTGAACGCAGCCACGTAGCTCTTTTAAATTTGGATATTTGGGTTCCTTAGGGCTTGCTGACAAAGAATATGTAAAACGTTACGCAAATAGTCCAGGAATTAATAAATTATAACCAAAATAAAATAGTGGGGATGCCTGACAACATGAAATCATTTCTGCTCATAAAATTTTTTTTATAACGTGTTTGAAAAAACCTTACGTTACAGAAATAGCCTACCATGTAAACTCCAAATTGATTGGAGCGCAACAAATGAAAGACTAACCACGATTGGTCGGGCTATAAATACTATCTATCGTTGTTAGGGGAGACGTGGAAAGGTAACATTTTTTCAAACACTTGTCGAAACGTGGCTCCATTGGCTAGACTCGCTGATATACTCACTTAGGAGCGTTAGTTCGAGACCACTAGTGCAAATAAGCTTGATAAAGCAACAGTGCGTTGAAGCCAGCTCATATTTGTGTTAAATAAAAGCCTGGAACATAAGCAGATGGGAATTTGTGCCAGTATTTTGTGCCAGAATTCATTGCTAATCAACGTATCTGTGTTTGTTTCCATGAATTGTGGTAAGCTTGAAACATTCAGTATCTTTTAATGAAAATTGAATGTGAATTGTTAATTTATGCCTGTATATATGTGTAGTTCAGTAGCAAACATGATATAAAGCCTATAATGCTCCAGCCTGAACAGAAGGTGTCGGAGGAAAGTAAAACTGCATGGAATGGCCAAACAGTACACTGACACCTAGATTATTGATTAGACAGAAATAATGCTGGAAGTGCAGAGGCGTAGTAACCATTAAGGAGGTAAATACTGGTATAAAGTATTTCAGATGAAGCTGACAGTTGGCCTAACGCTCTGAACTCAATGTTTGTGATGTATTGTGATCAGTGTAAAAAGAGAGTATAAGTTAGTTATGAAGTAGAAGGTACATCCTTCTTGTTTTCAGGGACCGTGGTCTTGATGGTATTGAGCAGCACCTGGTCAGAGCTTTGCTGAATCCAGAGTCGGACAGCATACTCCTTGGTCCATTTAGCTATCAGTGAGGTGTCTCCAGAGCCGAGGGGAGAGTCGAGCAGAGGAGTCTGTTCCTGCCGCCATCACGCCAGATAAGCTGATGTGGCCAGCTGAGCTCAAAATTATGTACCCCCAGCTTAAAATGACCTTGTAAAAATAACATTAAGAGGGGAATTAAATTGTGTTAATATCAGGAACTGAGAACATCTCCAATAATAGTTCCCCTAAAGACAAACTATTGAAGTCATGATGACAAATACCAACAGAGCTTGAACAAAACAAAACCAGTATTACCTCATATTACTACTACACAACTGACACACATAGGATACTTTTAATAATATATGTCACTACTATATTCATATTGATAAATTCTGTACATATAACTTGTAATTTCGATTGATTGTGATTCCTGGTTCCCTTTGTAGTTGAATCAGGACACATATTCATTCATGCCAGCAATGAATACATATTGTTATTTGAAAAGTTATCAGTGACTCCTTTAAGATATCCTTGTAGAGTGTTTTATGTATGTGAGTGTCTCAGTGTTGTCAGGTGTGGTGGAATAAATTAAATTGTTTATCCGTCTGTTGTTGTTGTGACTTACACTTCATCATACACATACCCTAGACATACAACGTAGTCATCACACTATTCCAGAATAATTCTGACTGAGATATATATATATGTGGCAGCAAGTAAGGTTATCTATAATACACTACACTTATTAGATATAGATACCTTCACAGCTGATCTCAGTCAGTACACTAAGTCCCCTATAAATATTTATAACATCCCACTTCACCACATGCATTTATAAGCAAATTTTGTATTAATGTATTTCTATGCAGTTAAATATATATATATATATATATATATATATATATATATATATATATATATATATATATATATATATATATATATATATATATATATATATATATATATATATATATATATATGAGGTGTGTTCAAATGAAACCCGTCCCAGTGGCTTTATAACAAATATATGTAAGGTACATCAGCAGGAGTAGTAGAATTAAATACAGCAATTGTTATGAAGCAAGTACCCACTGGGGTTCTTTAGAAATAGTCTCCATAGGCATTCAGACACGCATCCCACTGCTTTGGGTAGACGGCGGATGCCGTCCGAGAAAAATGACTTTGGTTTCTTATTGAACCATTTGGTCACCGAGGCCCTGACGCCTGCATCAAAGTCGAATCGTTGTCCCTTTAGAGATTTTTTTAAGGGTCCGAACAAATGAAAGTCACACGGTGACAGATCTGGGCTGTAGGCTGGGTGTGGCAGAACTTCCCACCTTTTCCTTGCTAACGCTTCCTGCACAATGTTCGCAACATGTGGACGAGCATTGTCGTGCAACAGAATCACACCACGCGAAAGCATGCCGGGTTGTTTTTTCTTGATGGCTGTATGCAGGTTGTCTAGCGTGTCTTTGTAGCGGATGGCATTGATGTTCACGCCAGGCTCTTTAAAGTCTACCAATAAAAGCCCTTCATGGTCAAAAAATGCGGTCAGCATAACCTTATCGGCGGAAATCTGTGACTTGATTTTTTTGGGTTTTGGTGATCCGGGATGTTTCCATTGCATGCTCGCTAATTTGCTGCACGGCTCAAAGTGGTGGCACCACGGCTCATCGCCTGCCACTATGCGCAATAGAAATTCATCACCCTCCTCTTCGTAACGCATCAGGTGGTTCAAACTCCACCCCATGCGTTCTTCCTTATGGTGATCGGTCAGCATCCGTGGGAACCATTGTGAACACACCTTTCGATACTTCAGTTTCTTCCTAACCACCATTTGAACTGTCCCAAGAGACACCGCGAATTCCTCTGCTAGCGAACGTAAGCTCCGACGACGACGGTCCACCCGTATTGATTGCTGCATCAATCTCGACGATGGCTTCTTCTGTCGCAACAATATGCACCTGACCTGGCAGCGGAAGATCTTTCGTTAACTGACGTCCTTCTCGAAACATTCGTGCCCAGTATTTCACTGTAGTCTTAGACACACTTTTGTCACCATACACTGCTTTCATTCGAAGATGAATGTCGACTGGTCGACATCCTTCGGATGTTAGGAACTGAATCATCGCTCGCTGATCGACCTTGGACGGATTCCTTATCACACCAGCCATTATTTTAACGGTCTGCAGCACAACCAATGAATACTAGGAGAATGAACACTTACACACTTGTACATTCGTATGTGCTTATTATGTCAGATGTGACGTCATCATGCTCCTCCTATGAATGTCCACTTGGCGCAGCACGGTCGGGTTCCATTTTTATTTATTATATATATATATATATATATATATATATATATATATATATATATATATATATATATATATATATATATATATATATATATATATATATATGTATGTATGGGAGCTGCGGTAGCGCAGAGGTTAGTGCACTGGCTTCTTAGCTCGGTGGTCCATGGTTCGATCCCCAGGTGAGGTGGGATTTTTTAGACCGCAAACGGCTCCGGGGTCGACACAGCCTCATGAATTGGGTACCAGAACAACTCTGGGAAGGTTAAGGCGGCCGGCGTGATGCTGACCACATCACCCTTAGTGTGCCGATGGTCAAGAAAATATGGGCCTAACACCATATTCCCAATAGGCCTCGATGGGCGTGTAAACGGGATCCTTTACCTCCTTTTAAACATATAATAATAACAATAATAATAGCTCCTTCGGTCATTACTGACTATGGGAATGCGCCTCTGAGGTGACAACTTTCAGCTGCTTTTTTTTCCTGGTGTTCCTTTCGACGTTTTCTCATCACTTCTGCTTGCCGTGAGAGTTTCTTTTCGCCCAATCTGATGTGACGCCGTAGATAGCATCGCCACTTGGTGCGATCGGCAGCTTCGTCCTCCCAGGTTGCTGGATTTATGTCCAGTGCCCTCATGTCTCTCTTGCACACATCTTTGAACCTCAGCTGCGGTCGCCCAGCTGCTCTTTTGAAGCTGCAGTGCCCTCTCCACGGTGTGAGCTTGGGAACAGTTATACGGAGATCAAGCTGTTTTCCATGCAGCATGTTCCCCCTTCTCCACGCAGTCGGTAGATCCAAAGGAACGACAGTAGCCGATACAGCTTAGTACCAGCCACGTCGCAGGATTTGCCAGAATAATGTCGAATGAACATTAGACTGCCTTAGGGACTCCGAATTAAAATATAAAACACTGGAAGTTAAACATATTATTACTAATATAAAAGCCCGTCATAAGACGGGAATTAAATTGAAAAGCAGCAATACCTAATGGCACTTTTACTTATTCAAAGTATTAAAAAAACCCACTGTGCATCACCACAGTACACGAACTACGTAGCAGCAGCGAGGATCCAAATGTGTGTTTACGGGATCACACATTCTATAAATATATTTGTGTGCACACCGTCATTTGGGCATTCTTCTTTGGTAAGTGTTACTATTTTCGGGAGAGTACATATAAGGGAAACAATACAATTAATGTCTAACTTTCAACCAAAGTTGCATCCCTTAGCGTTACGTTCATTCATTCATAACCCTCCACTCCCAAAGGAGCAAAGGCCTTCAACAAACACAAGCCAAGTCCTCCTGTCACGTGCCATCATCTCAAGTTCTTTCCACGTTCTCCTCATCATTTTCACCTCTGTTTCCAGCTCTCTTCTCCATGTGCTTCTTGGTCTACCTCTGCCTCTCTTGCCCTGGGGGTTCCAGAACAAAGACTGCCTTGTAATGCTATCAACAGGTTTCCTCAGTATGTGTCCTATCCATCGCCATCGTCTTCTTCTCACCTCTTGTTCCACTGGCACTTGTCTAGTTCTTGTTCTCAGTTCCACGTTGGTAACCTTGTCATACCATTTTAATCCCTCTATTCTACGCAAGCACCCATTTATGAAAGTCTGTAGCTTTTTGGTTGTTGTCTTTGTTGTTCTCCATGTCTCAGAGCTGACTTCACATTTGAGTTGAAGATTCTTATTTTCGTGTTGGACTTGATTTCTCTTGTTCTCCGTATGTTTCCCAATGCAATGACAGCTCCTCTTGCTGTTTGTATTCTTATTTTGATAGCGTTACGCACTGACAGAAAAAGCTGGTGTTTTATATATTGGATATAGGATGTAGAATACAGTATTTATAAAATCTTACAAGTAGCATAAGATTACGTAGCATAGTATAGTCTGGTAGCCCCTTCAATCATAACTAACTCTGGTAATGCGCCCCTGATGTTATAGTCCTCGGCTGCTTTTGTTCCAGATGTTCCTTTCGGCGTGTTCTATTCTCTTCTGTTTGTTGTGAGAGCTTCTTTTCAACTAATCTGAAGTGGCGCAGTAGGAAGGATCATAGCAGAGGCGTACTTTAAGTATTTGTCACCCGGGGCGGATCCTACCTTTGGCACCTCTCCACCATAAAGAAACACACTTGCAAGTATATTTTTAGCAGTAAGTACTATCACAAACGTGTCCTAAGGCACCCCACTTCTGGCTGTCACCCATGGCGGACCGCCCCCCTCGCACCCCCGTAGTACGCCACTGCATCATAGATTACATGTGCATGGTAAAACGATAAGTTAAAATAATAATTTGCTGAAACAAAGAAGTAATTGTCTTTTTTAGCAAGATATCAGACATGTCACTGTACTAATCAGCTAGATGGTGGGGTACAGTATTTAGACTGAAGTGAGCAGTACATTCTTAATGGTTGCTCTTTGGTACAAATTCAAAAACTGATCACATTTAATCGCGTTAGTTCGGCTTTCTTTTTGTCATCGTCGCCGTGATGCGCCGTGTAGAATAGAGTTTGAGATCACTTCTCGTCACAGGTATCGATCTTTACGTTTTCCGTCTAATCTCTACTGACTTCCCCACCCCTTCCGTAACCTGTAGCCATTTTCTTTCTCATTCTCTCTTTTTCTTATCTCTCCTTCGGGCTGTTTCTTCTTTCTTTTCTTCTTTTTCTTCTTCTTCATCTGCCATTGATTATCGCGTTTTTATTTATATTTATATAAAAGACCCCCTTTTCAATCGCATTTATTTATTTTTAAATTAAATTTCGCCTCCTTTTGATGAGGCGCGACCCGTTCAGCTTAAACACTGAGTCCGTCGGTAATAATAGGGCACAATTTTAAAGGTTAGTCTTTTTCTTATCACTGTAACAATATATTTTGTTTCGTTATGATTGGTCAATAATTTATTATTAGTTACCTTATCACTGTAACAATATATTTCGTTTCGTTATAATTGGTCAAAAATGTATTATTAGTTACCTTATCACTGTAACAATATATTTTGTTTCGTTATGATTGGTCAATAATTTATTATTAGTTACCTTATCACTGTAACAATATATTTCGTTTCGTTATAATTGGTCAATAATTTATTATTAGTTACCTTATCACTGTAACAATATATTTCGTTTCGTTATAATTGGTCAAAAATGTATTATTAGTTACCTTATCACTGTAACAATATATTTTGTTTCGTTATGATTGGTCAATAATTTATTATTAGTTACCTTATCACTGTAACAATATATTTCGTTTCGTTATAATTGGTCAATAATTTATTATTAGTTACCTTATCACTGTAACAATATATTTCGTTTCGTTATAATTGGTCAAAAATGTATTATTAGTTACCTTATCACTGTAACCATATATTCCATTTCGTTATAATTGGTCAATAATTTCTTATTAGTTACCTTATCACTGTAACCATACATTTTGTTTCGTTATAATTGGTCAATAATTTCTTATTAGTTACATTAGCTGCAAAAGAACAACCAAAAAATGACAGGCTGTCATAAATGGATGCTTGTGTAGAATTATCATCCTTCTGTTCTTCAAGTAGCATAGGCATTCAAAAAACCCTTACCAAGTCCCGTGCCATCAGCTTAAAGTATTTCTATGTCTTTCTCGTTATTTTCACTTCTGTCTCCAGCCCTCTTCCCCGCGTGTCTTTCGCTCTACCTTAGTTCACTTACCCCAGGGTTCCATAATATGGACCGCCCTGTAATGCTATAATCAGATTTCCTCAATGCGTGTCCGCGTCTTCTTCTCATCTGACGTAGAACAGAAAGATTGAAAGATACAACAAGATCACCAGTGTGGAACTGATGAAAGAACCGGTCACACAAACATATACACACACAAACATATACACACACATACATACACACATACATATACACACACAAACATATACACACACAAACATATACACGCACAAACATATACATACACACATACATATACACGCACATACATATACGCACAAAATAAAATAAAAAAAAACAAAAAACATATACACCACAAAAAAAATACACAAAAACATATAAAAACAAAAAACAAAAAAAAAAAACACGCACATACATAACACAAAAAAATATACACAAAAAAACAAAAAAAAACAAAAAAAAAAACAAAAAACACAAAACATAAAAAAAAACACACCAACAAACACAAAACAAAAAAAAATAAAACAAAAAAAATACACAAAAATAAAAAAAAACAAAAAAAATAAAATATAAACAAAAAAAAAAAAAAAATAACACAAAACAAAAACACACACAAAAATAAACACACACAAAACAAATACAAAAAAAATAAAACACAAACAAAAAAAAAAAAAAAAACAAAAAAAAAACAATACAAACACAAAAAAACACAAAAAAAAAACTTATAAAAGAACGAAAACATAGCTGTGGTGGTGGATCATTGTTTTATTAGGAGTGACAAGAGAAATAGTCATGTAACACTTCAACTCAAATGTGAAGTCAGTCCTATTGTATGGCTCTGAGACATGGAGAACAACAAAAACAACAACCAAAAAGCTACAGACTTTTATATACGGGTGCTTGCGTAGAATAGAAGGACTGAAATGGTATGACAAAGTCACAAATGTGGAATTGATGACAAGAACCAGACAAGTGCCAGTGGAACAAGAGTTGAGAAGAAGACGCTGGCGATGGATAGGACACACATTGAGGAAACCTGTGATAGGATTACAAGGCAGTCCTTGTTCTGGAATCCACAGGGAAAGAGAGGCAGAGGTAGACCAAAAAACACACGGAGAAGAGAACTGGATACAGAGGTGAAAATGATGAGGAAAACATGGAAAGAACTTGAACGGATGGCACAGGACAGGAAGACTTGGCATGTGTTTGTTGAAGGCCTATGCTCCTTGGGGAGCTAAAGGGTATTAACTGATTGATTGAAAAGAGAAATACACTGAACATATTATTTCAGTAAATAGCTTAGACGTGTTCTTTCAGTAAATAGTTTGGACGTATTTTTATCAGTAAGTAGTTTGGGCTTATTATTTCAGTAAATAGTTTTGACGTATTTTTATCAGTAAATAGTTTGGGCTTATTATTTAAGTAAATAGTTTGGACGAATTATTTCAGTTAATACTTTTACTCAGCTCCTACTCAGAATGCAGCAATAGGTGGTTCTGGTAGTGGTGATGGTGACTATGCTAATAGTAATAACAGCAACAACAGCACCAGTAGCTGGAGGCCATAGCTGTGAATGTGTCTGCGTTACTATTCTCTAGATAGTAAGGTAAAGAATGAGCACTTCACCAGCGCCAGAAATGGATATTTGTGTTTATTTTTCTTTAACTACCGCCCACCTTTCTTTAAAACGGAAAAAAACACGTTATAAATCTTCCAGTGTGCATTACACGCGTTGGTCAAAAGGTCGCGCTCCCTTCTAGCATAAACTCCGCCTTCAGGTCAGAATAGGCGGAGCCAAGCGACCGGACAAGACAACTCGAAGCGATCAATGAATGTCTGCGACCTCTTTGACTGAAGTGTCCGCCACAGGGGCAAGTCGCTGGCCGCGAAAGACGTGCGAGGGCACGAGTTTTTAGCCCGCCGTGTCGAAGGTTAGCACGTGTCTTCACGCAGCCACGCGTCTAGTTTGACCAGTCGGCTATTACCCTAGCTCGAATATGTAACCGTACCGGCCATTGGCCAACGCGGGTCACAATCACGCTGCTATTTATTTGCCAATATTACGGGAGAGGTCACATATAGCCAGATTTTATAGATTCCTACAGCTTTCCTAGGCTTCTGTGCAAAGTAGTTCTTTTAATGAGTAACGATAGAAACTTCCAGAAAAATAAAGAACACGCATATTATCGAGTTTTGCTTTTATTTTTGTTGATGGCCCCGTTCAATCTAGACTAAAGGTGTCGGTTATATTAGGGCACATATCTAAATATAAAATACCTTGCGGTCTGGTATAACAGAGAACCCAATATGCAACAATTGATAACTGTAACAACTTCATAATATGCAAAACTTCACCCATTCTCCTGTCATTCTATGCGCCATCAATAATACTTGCACGTGAATCTCACCATCTGTTATCCCACGCGGTGGTTGACTAAACTAGGTAAAAGTAGGTGGTTGACTAAACTAGGTACAAGTAGGTGGTTGACTAAACTAGGTAAAAGTAAAGTTAGTTCGTAGCAGATAGAGCCGTAGTGGAGTGATACGACAATGCCTATTTGAGCAGGTCCTGTTATTTCTTAGCCTCATCAGAGACCCCCTGGGACTACACGGGGCTATCTAAACTATACTAAACAAATAAACCAATTTTTTTCCGACGCTGCTAATTCACGTTCGGTTCTCCCTCTTCTATATTTTCTTCTTTCCAAATAAATTTTTTTCCTGGCTCTGTAACTATGTCTGCCTTGCTGCCACTTAAATCCCCCAGTTATTATCTGCGGAACTCCTCTACCCTCACAAACTAACAGTCATTTAAGCATTGATCACGGGTAAATCGTGAGGAGCACCGATCTATATTTACACGTACTCGGTTTTGTTTCGTTGATTCAGATCAAAGTATGCGGCGCCATTGTTATTTTGATTATAAATGTTGTATATCAAAGGCCAAAGGTTGCGAAGTGTTTAACACCCTGCAGGGGGGAATTAAAGGCAGGAGCAGACGAAACAATTGAAGAAAATACCGTAAGGCCGAGGTCGTGCTATTTCTGAAGTAGGAATTTATAGATTAGTCAAAATGTACACGAATCCATCTCTGATTGGACGAGAGCTTGCAGACATTTTTAACATGCAGTGTATTCCCGTCTTGTATTTTTCACGGAACTATTGTAAGAGAAATGTTATGACGTGTACTGTCAATCAAAATCAATGACGAACATAAACGATGTGGGACTAAATGTTCTACTGACATAATTTGTGTGCCCCTGATTGTTCTAGATCAAGGGCTCTGCGCATTATGCCGCGTGTACCTAGCTTGCAACTTTTTTCAAAGGGTACTTTGAGAACTTTGTAAGTGGTTAGACAACTAGTGGTCGCTGAGTGTGGAAGGTAAAATATGCAATATTTTTATTTTTTATAAACGCTTAGAAAAGTGTGCAGGATGCACGAAAGGAAGCTCTAGAGAAATGTACACGTGTCAGTCATAGAATGTTTGGTCCGTGCGTGACTTTCTGGTATGACGAGTTGGAGAATAGATTTAATCGTAGATCGGTGCAATTATCGAAACGTTTGGACACGAACGAAATCTCGAGCCTGCTGAGTAGAGATGGCTACTGTGTTTATGTGTCGAAACAATGTGTCGAAACTGCGTCGTACCCGAACGATTCGATGCGCAGATTTTTGCGGTGTCGAAACAGTGTCACGTCCTGTCTGTTTTGCAGAGACACATTGTCTCACGCAGATTCGACACATAGCCTGCTTCGAACAGCAGCTTCAGTTCCCGTCTGCTTCGCTGTTTTGCAAAAGGCACACTGTATCATTGTCTCATGTGTCAAGCGTGCGCTACATATGGCGTTCATAGATAGTATGGAAAATCAAACAAGTCATAATTTTTTTTTAAATAATTCCTCAGGACTGAAAGAGGCTTACTACTATTAGGTGTCTGCTCGGTTTGAGTTGAATCATTGTCGCTGACTGTACCTATTCTAGTTTTATATAATGTGTCATTATTACTGTTATTATTATAATTTTTTTCACTTTTACTGCAGCTGTCAGCATGTTCCCCTTGCATATCATCATAATGAAAACGACTGTGTAAAATTCTTAACAGTGGTCACACGAAATACCATAGATTTGTACTAACGAGAATAAGTAAATCTACATACTAGGGTGTCACGACTCATGTCTCATTGTTTCAGTTAATTTACTTGTAGTCTGCTGTTTCGAAACTGTTGTTCCATAGTTCTATTTCATCCAAGCGCTCATTATATACGCATGTTACGGTACTCTTGATTCCTGACTTCAGGCGCTCTCGTAAGAAAACGTGTTTTGTTTATACAAAAAAATAGTGTTTAAAACTTGTGTTCAACCTCATTTAATCTTCATTTATGGCGGGGAGAAGCCCTGTTTGGGATTATTTTGTAAAGATCAAAGACAACAAAGTAAAATGTAACGTGTGTTCTGGTATTTTATTATTCAAGGGTTCGTCAACTTCAAGTATGACTAGGCACTAGAGATGGCTAGTGTGTGTATGACGGTATGTGTCGAAACAATGCTTCGAAACAGCGAGCGATTCGACACTTCCTGCTTGTTTCTTTCGTCTGCCTCGCTGTTTTGCAGCGACACACTGTCTGAGCCTATGTAAAATTTGAATCAACCGTTCGGAACATTAGTATGGAATATCAAACATGTCATATTTTTTCAGGGATGTATTATGATGACTTGATTTTACAAGTGATATTATTTTTGCTGAGAAGTTATAGACACTGGAAATTGTGTCAGTGTTGCAGTTGTCAATGTTTTAGGCGCTATGTTAAAGTTGAAAGTGTCAGTGTGTTCGTATAAATGTAATATACACTTTATTAGCTCTGCTGATATGTGTACTCGGTGTGGATTTGAATCATTGTCTACCAAATCTAGCTTACTCTAGTTTGATATCATGTGTTATTATTACTGTTATTATTATTGTTGTTTTTTTATTATTTTCCCATATACTGCAGCTATCATCATATCTACGTTTTATTACATCATAATGAAGACTTGTGTAAAAATATTGAATTGTGGTCACACGAAACGCCATAGATTTTCACACACGACAGTAAAAACAGAGGAAAGTGTCTCACACAGTTCATGTATACCCGCGCCGGTACTGTCTATAAGAGACTTCTTTCTCCCCGATACGGGCAATTGTGTCGTTGTGTCGTTGTGTCGACTCACTGTTTCGAAACAGTTTAAATCACTGCGCTAACTGTTTCGAAACAGTTGAGTGTGTCAATTTGCCCACCTCTACTGCTGAGTACTAATTATGCTCACATGAAAGTAATAGAGTGTTCCCACTCTCGTAAATGTCGATAGAGATTCAAGTCACTGCCATTTATCATTAATTTTTTTTTTTAAGTGTATTTAGAACCAAACACCTGCAGACCCAATTGGAACAGTCACAATTATGATGGTTTGGCCATGAATGGAGAATGGAAGAAGATCGGCTACAACGACAAATAGGGGAAAACAAGAGCATAAGATCCAGAACTCCAGGACGACCCAGAGTTCGCTGCGAGGACAACATTAAACAATCTCTGAAGGACCGAGGGCTAGATTGGAAGACAGCCGATAGAATAGTATGGCGCTCTCTCTTCCAAACCTCTGCACCCCAGTATAGAAGAGGAACAACTAAGTAAGTAAGTATTTATAACTTGACGCTGGAGAAAGTTTGCATAACAGACCATTGATTTCACCAGATCCTAGGACAGAAAATCACATTGATCATATAATAATAAACAAGACGTTTAGACAATCATTACATAATCTAAAAGCATATAGAGACGCAGATGTGGCATCAGATCACCATCTGCTGTTAGCCAAAATAAAAATGATACTCGGGAACTATATAGCTACATGCAGCTACAGACAACAGTTTAATGCGGTATATCTCTGAAATCACGAATCGAAAGACAAATGTTCACAGTATTCAGCAAAAACCACGTGCTTCAATAATTAGAAGACGAAGCTAATATCATAAGACCAATGCCAACAGAAAACAAATATGCAAAAAAAAAAAACACACACACACACACCCACCCACACACAAACACACACACACACACACACACACACACATCGTTACAGGACAGCTCCCACGATGCCCCAAGCGAATTTCAACAAGTACCAAAGTGCCTCGTGCAATATCTGGTTACTTTTTAATCTGTGGCATCCAAGTAGATGTTAACATATTTGTTACGACACGATGAAAACAGAAAGGTCATAGAACATGAGAGTACTACAGGATGAAAAGAGAAAGGTCATAGAATATGGGAGTACGACAGGATGAAAACAGACAGGCCACAGAACATGGGAGTACGACAGGATGAAAACAGAAAGGTCATACAACATGGGAGTACGACAGGATGAAAACAGACAGTCCATAGAACATAGGAGTGCGACAGGATGAAAACAGACAGACCATAGAACATGGGAGTACGACAGGATGAAAACAGAAAGGTCATAGAACATGGGAGTACGACAGGACGAAAACAGAAAGGTCATAGAACATGGGAGTACGACAGAATGAAAACAGAAAGGTCACAGAACGTGAGAGTACGATAGGATGAAAATAGACAGGTCATAGAATATGGGAATACGACAGGATGAAAACAGAAAAGCTAAAAAACATGGAACCATGACAGAATGAAAACAGAAATGTCACAAACCAAGTAACTACGACAAGATGAAAACAAAAAGGTCAGAAAACACTGGACATGATGAAAACAGAAAGGTCATAAAATACGGGGCTATGACAGGGTGAAAACAATAAGGTCAGAAAACATAGGACTATGACAGAATAAAATCAGAAATATCACAAAACATCGGCCTATAACAGGATGAAAACAAAAAGGTAAGAAAACAGAACAATGGTAGGATGAAAATAGAAATGTCACCCCCAAAAATGGGGCTAATGGTAGGATGGATATGAACCACTCATGGACAATGAAAAGAAGCGCGTAAGACAGGACTTGCTGGACAACCTACGGCTTAGCCGCTGGGTTCTTCTCAAGAAAAATATGAAGCGATGAGATGGAGAGAGTGTATACCAAAGTCAGCTTACGCCGCAGATGGGATAGCAGTCAGTGGCAAAAAAAAAAAAAACGTAGATAGCTAGACCAGCATATAAAAACCATATTAAAAAAGATAAACTGCTTTAAAAGCACAGAAATGACCTGCCTTACTGTACTCACCTGACGAGAACAGTGCTATAGCCTTGAGACAGCTGTACTCGGCTGAGTCTACATGCAATGCCTTGAGCTTCTCCACTTGTTCCTGGAAAATTCTTATGTGGTCCATGAAAGCAACAACTCTTTCTGCCGCCATTGGACTCGCGTGAAGACCAGCGGCAGCAAGTAAAGGTGCGACGTGAAGGGGCATGGAGCACTGAGCAGCGTTGAGCACGAAGAGCTCAGACCAGCCCAATCTGAGAAGCGCCACCTGGTCGGTGACTTGCAGTTCTGGGAAAAATGGTATGTTCCTGGCCCACTCCACAGCGGAGAAGAGAAGACGGGCGGCCAGCTCGCAGATGTTCTCAATGCCCATTATGTTGGGCTGCTGCATGCAGTTACCGTACCTGGAGGTTGGATACGGCTCTGCCCGCAGTAGCATGGAGATAAAACTAGACAAGTAAGTGTGTCCGTTCAAGGGGTCGCCGCCGTGGAACGCCATCTGGCCATGGAAAGGATGTTGGCTTGGCGGGATTCGGCCTCTCTGTACGGCTTCAGGACCGTGGGAGAAAATAAGAAGAGAAAAACAAAGGGTTATGAAATTTTTCTTTGCGGATTGTTTATCTGATTGTTTCTGTTGTAAAATTACTTAATGGTGAAAACGATTACTGCAATGGAATACTACAATGACTACAATGCAATGACTGGTGCAAATGGCAAAGGTGATAACAATTAATAATTGCATAAAGCAATAATAATAATTGACGTAGATGTTATTATCACACTGAGAGAGTGTTGGTATAATCTAAGCGTTTCCCTTACACGTCGCTAGCATCAGGCATGCAGCTGTGGTTTCTGTAGCAATGTGTTTTACGTGATGAGGTTGTCCACCTCATGCACAACCTTAAATTAGTCTCCTTGTAAACCTGCATGAGGCAGCAATATAACTATTCTTTGTTTGTCTCAGTGGAGGCCACACGAACCTTACACTTGGCTAAGTGTACCATATTGTCTATTATTCCTTCATTCTTTGTTTGTCTCAGTGGAGGCCACACGAACCTTACACTAGGCTAAGTGTACCATATTGTCTATTATTCCTTCATTCTTTGTTTGTCTCAGTGGAGGCCACACGAACCTTACACTAGGCTAAGTGTACCATATTGTCTATTATTCCTTCATTCTTTGTTTGTCTCAGTGGAGGCCACACGAACCTTACACTAGGCTAAGTGTACCATATTGTCTATTATTCCTTCATTCTTTATTCCGCACTAGGTTTATTTAACAACGAACAAAAAAGTAAATAAATCAATTTATTCCAAAATTTTTAATGACAAATTCTGTCGAATACTGGATTTATGTTTTCCTCCTGATCGGCGATAGTTTCATAGCTGACCGAGTTGATAGAGTGGGGGCTTTCTATGGCAGGTTAGCTGTAATATGAGATTTGAAGTGGTTGTGTTTGATTGTCAGGAGTGGCTCCCTGTATTTCACTAATTTTCTTGTTAACATGCTGTTAAAAAAGTTAACGGTAGCTGTAAATGAGTACCTTACTTTGCTCTTGAGGTGGGGAAGGAAAAGGCAGCGGGAGAGGGAACTTTTTACCCCCCCCCCCACCCCTCTCGATGCTGGGGCTAGTATAGTGAAGTCTCTAACACCCTTCCCCTATGGCAGTATCTGCAATGGGACTACCTTAGATCTGCCATAGGAGAGTAAAGTGTTATAGACTTCACTATACTAGGTCTCAGCTTTATGATATGGGGTGATCAGTTGCCTTCCCTAACTCAAGGGCAGAGCCAGACACCAATTTACAGATGGAAAGACAGGACCGTAACATTATTAAGTTTCTAACACGGTAACTTGGGAGCCGCGCTGGTGTAATGGCTACGACGTTGTACTGGCGACCAGGTGTTCATGGTTCCAACCCGGCCGTCGGCGTTTGAAGAAATGTTTACGACCGGAAATTTGACTGAATAACCTGAACGGCTCCTGCACATAAATCCCGTGTGGATGGGAAGGAGCGAAGCTCTTGACCGGGTTGGAAGGAAAGTCCACTGACCCCCCAGCCTCGCAATGACATGTCATTGGGCCGAAAGAGCTGGAAAGCTCGAGTGCCGCTGGTTATAGAAAAAAAAAAAAAAAAAAACACGGTAACTTTACTTCGAGAAGCAATCGTATTACCACAGTGCCAAATGACGCTCCCCATTGCTGTCATTGTGTGTATTACGTCTTCCCAGAACTGCCAACGGCCGTATGTATGTATGTATGTATGTATGTTTGTCACCAAATGAGAGCTATATTCATTGCAGACAATGTATCAGTCATGTAATATGTTCTACTAAGTTGAGTACGCAGTTTCAGCTAGTCTTAGCTTAGACTTAAATTAGGTTAACCCAGCGCTTCCCAAACTATCTGATTTGACGGATCGGCATTTTTACCCCAGTGAACCAGGGAATAGTGTCCGATTGGAAAAGTGGCTTGAGGATATCGTTTGATAGTGAAAACTTGGTCATTAAAATGTTCGCAGAATTACCCACATCTCATTACAAAGAGAAAGAATGAAATGAAAGAAAGAAAACAGCAACAACAATGTGCAGAGCCAAATGTTTCTAATTTTGTGAGGATGAGTTTCGACAGGAGCCTTGACGTATGGATGCGAGTCATGGGCAATGACTACAACCCACAAAAGCCAGATCCAAACCTCAGAAATGAGGTATCTGAGGAAGGTGGTTGAAGTAAGAAGAAGAGACATGGTCCGCAACGATACGTCAAGGCCTAAAACCCAACCCCTGCGGACTCAAGTAGAACAGTCCCAACTAAGATGGTTTGGCCATGTCTGCAGAATGGGAGAAAACCGGCTACCACGACAAGCATGGAAAACTAAGAGCCAGGGATCCAGACTTCCAGGACGACCGACAGTCCGCTGGGGGGATAACATTAGACAATCTGTGAAGGACCGAGGACTAATGGAACCAAGCCCGAAAGAAGATAGCCGATATAATAGTATGGCGCTCTCTCTCTTCCAAACCTCTACCCTCACAGTAGAAGAGGAACGACTAAGTAAGTAAGTAAGTAAGTTTCGAAAGGCCAAAAGGCATGTTTTAACTTGATGGCTTATTTGAATCTACACAAGACTTGTGAGCACTTGCGGCTCGGGGGCCACGAAAGCACATTTTCTTTGTTTATGATGAGATGAATGGCCCAAAGCAAAACAAGAAATTCTGTATGATCAGGAGGACAGACTGATGAGCGATGAGCAGCTGTGTAGTGTGACCTTTCTGAGCTGTTATGTTATTTCATATTCATATTTACATTTGATCTGTTTATAGAAAGACAACTCATGCTGAAGAGTCGGCCAGCAGTTATCAGTGACCTTCCTAAGAAGGTTGAAAAGCTCAGAGTCCTTATGACAAAAAAGAATTTGATAATGACGTTTAAAAAAAATGTTGACAGGGGTTGAGAACTACACATGACAAAACAGCTTGATGATCTAGATTTTGCAGATGACTTGGGTCTTCTGTCCCATAACCGTAATCAGATGTAAGACAAAATGAAAATACTTGATGAGAACGAACGAACGAACGAACGAACGAACTTTATTTTCAAAGGGTTGAGAATTGTGCATGCAGGCCCGTCTGACATTCTGCGTCTGACTATACACAAGGAAAGAACAAAGATAATGAGAATAAATGCTAGAAGTGAAAATAAGGATAAACTAAAGAAACACCACTACAAGATGCAGAATCATACACATATCTTGGCAGTAATATAGACAAAGATGGAGTGACAGACAATGATATCAAAATAAGAATACAAAAAGCAAGAGGGGCTTTCATTGCATTGGGAAACATATGGAGACCAAGAGAAATCAAGTTCAACACGAAAATAAGAATCTTCAGCTCAAATGCCAAGTCAGTCCTATTGTATGGCTCTGAAACATGGAGAACAACCAAAAAGCTACAGACATTCATACATGGGTGCTTGCGTAGAATGGAAGGATTGAAATGCTATGACATGATCACCAACGTGGAACTGAGGTCAAAAACCAGACAAGTGCCTCTGGAACAACAGATGAAAAGGCGACGCTGGCGATGGATAGGACACACACTGAGGAAACCTGTTGATAGTATTACAAGGCAGTTCTTGATCTTGAATTCCCAGGGAAAGAAATGCAGATGTAGACCAACAAAAAAACAAAAACAAAAAACATGGAGATGACAACTTGAGGCAGAAGTGAAAATGATCAGGAAGATGTTGAAAGAACGTGCGCTGGTGGCACGTGACAAGAAAACTTGGTATGTGTTTCTTGAAGGCCTATGCTCCTGTGAGAGCTAAAGGGTATTGATGAAGGACAATACAGGTAGAATACAAGAAAGAAAAAATAATGCCAAAGAAATGAGGTTACGCCATATGGTACTGCATTAAAACCTGACCTGCAATAAATATATGTACACGGAAAACTAACAAGCTATGTCAAAAAAATGACATAAGACATTAAAATTCTGAGCGCGTAGCTCGCCCGACGAAGGTCTTGAGGAACATTTTTATACTGCTGTGTAATAAACTATCATGTACGCAGGCTTATATTCTGGGCGGCGTCCTTAAAAAAAATATCAGTGCAGTTTTCTGACATTTTAGATTCATTTCTGCCTGTTATTTTAGACTAATTCCGTCACCAAGAAGAACAAGCTTATTGTTTATTACTTCCTTCATTCAGTGTTATTTGTACTGACGACATAGCCCTGCGGTCAGAGAGCAAATAGTGCTCTTCAAGAAACAGATGGTATTTATAATCTTATACGACGCTTTGACGGTACATTAAGTAGGGGTGCGAGGTGGAGATGTGTTTTATCTAAGGTCACGTAACTCGCAGACCTGGTCTACGAAATGTGCAGCAACCAGGCGAGGTGTGCATTAATGCAAACATAAGCTTCTTTTTTTTTTTCCTCTTTCTCGTTTTCTTTATCTCACCCGTCTGACATTTCTTGGGACGATATAAATCAGGGGCAACGGAGCATTGCACTCTGAACTTGCAGACATCGAGTGGTTGAGCCTGGGAGACGGGAGAAAAGGAGCTTAAACAAAACTGTAGAGATAAAGAGGTAATGCTTTCGTGTTTGGGCCAGGGGTGGAAAGGCGTAATATAGGATAGGAAACGAAGGAAGTAAGTTAAGCAATGTGAAGGGGGTGAATGGAAAACAAGGGGAGCAATACAACGAGTAGAAGAGGGTAGGAGGAAAACAAGTGAAGCAATAAAATGAGTAGAAGGGGGAAAAAAAAAGACCAAAGAAGGACAACAAGATATGAGAAGCGAAAGATAAAAAAACAAGAAAAATAATTATTATAATAATAGCTGTAGAACTAGCAACAGTAGTAGTAGTCAGTGGCGATTTTAGGCAAAGACAAACTAGGCCTTTGCTTAGGGCCTCCCGCTTTTATATATGCTTGTCGATACAACAATAATTTAATTAAAAGGGGCGCTGCAAGTTCAAGCTTGTCT